>VYZS01070953.1:9431-22178 GCA_013400695.1 Neodrepanis coruscans | reverse complement strand
ACACACTTATATTTAGCTGAATAAATTCAATTTAAAATCTGATCAAGTCAGAAAGAGAGAGTGACCTTAAATTCCAGTTGTGAAAATTGGAAATGGCAACAAATATCTAAGACTCGAAAAGAGAAAAGGAGGCACAGAGGGGTTCAATTCATTCCTGGCTTTTCAAAAGGAACATCACACTACAGGAACATGACAAAGAGGAGTTGTTTTGTGGAGAAATTTTCATAGAGAAGCTGCTTTCTTGGTGATATGACTGGCCCAGACCCTCCTGTGAGGTACCAAATGGCTTCCTGTCCAAAACACTTGATGCCATCACAGGGATGCAAACCAGAATATGCCTTGGAACCCTTGGAACAGAGAAAAACCAGGTCTTTTAGGGACCTAGATTAAACCAAAAGTATCCTAAGAGATTCTTCTTTCAGAACCCTGTTAAGCAAATAGCAAAGGCTGTGCCCTCTCACATCTTTTGCACTTCTTAAGTACCTATCACTTGCTTTGTGTCTTGAAACAACAGCCCACAAAGTATTTTTTTATTTTCCTAGGTATGTATTTTATATTATTTAATCTTTTCTCCATCAAGGTCTTCCACATCACTGTGAAGGGTTTCATCCAACAATAAATGGAAAGTGAAAAAAATTAGGGGTATGGGCAGTAGGACAGACCTGCAGGGAAATCCCCATCACTCCCAGAGCAAAGGGGACTGGAGGGGTGACTACAAAACAGCCCTTTCCCCATCATCCTCTTTCCCATCAGCTTCTGTCTGTGGGAAGGCTCTGTCCTAGGAACCATTTCCCTTATCCAAGGCTGGGATGATTCAGGAACAATTCAGGAACAATTCCCTACCAGGAATAATCCTGGTAAGAGCAACACAGGTCTGTGAGAGGCCAATGAAAGATGATTTTGTTCTTGCAACTTGTGGGAGTCCCAAAGGGAAAAGGCTGTTGCAGAATCAGCATCTGAATGAGTTTGGTGGATTCCTGGTCTCCCTGAACTGGGAAGGAGGAAATGCAAAGACGTCAAGGAGAACTTTCTGTGAGAGGAAAGGAAGAAAAGGTTCCCTGTGGGTTCCACTTCCCTGGTGACAAGTTGGCTGAAGAATCCCTTATGTAAGAACTAGGAGAGCAGACTAACTATAAAAACTCTGCTTCCCTTGAGGCTGGCAAAAAATTTCAAGCATGAACTCTTAAACTTTCAACTGCTTTGGGGGAACTCACCTGGGAGGTACCTGTGTGCAATTTTAATGAAGAAGAACAAATAAAAAGTGCACTTCCGAAATCATTAAATAACCCAGCACTGCTAATTGGCAGAATTGTGTGCTCTGCTGTGCTAAATTCTGCTGAGAGTTGCAATGGTGTAAATCTGGTTGCACCACAACTCTGCTGTGTTTATCTACCTGTCAGGAAGAATGTTTCCACTCCTGAGAGTGGAGACTTCAGGGAGATATTTGGAAAACAAGTGGAATACTGAAAAGGCTCAGCCTTGTCCCTTAGTTTTCAGATACTTTGATCTCAATAAAAAGAGTCACAAATCTCTAATTCTCCTTATATCCTTCTTTTCACTTGGAACAGTCTATGGTCAAAACAATGTAAAAAAATCAAGGAATGTAATTTAAAGTAGGCATAAAAAAGAAAACAATGTGTTGATATTAAATGTTTCTATATTGAAACTATTTTTACAGCAACTCCCCACACTTGTACAGAAGAATTTCTGTGGTTTTCATAGCAGATATTCAAATCTCCAGAACTCCTGGATTGACACAAATTTGGGGAGTTTTTGTGCTTGATTTCATGTTATAAAAAACATATTTTGCTGAAGTAGTAGGTCCTTAGGCATTTGTAGCTCACACACAACTGCTAAACATCTTGCTGGTACCTTTTAAGAGTAAAAACTATAGGAAGCTCATTAAAGGATAGATCCAACAGAGTTTAAATTCCACACTGATCCCTGGAGATTTTTTGCCACCGTGAAGTAATTTTCAAGACCTCTTCAAAGACTGAAACAGAAGAACTGAAAGAAATTACAATAATTGATGAAATCCCTTTTAAGTAAAAAGCCTTCAAACGCCCCCTCTTGCTGCATGACCACACCAATGACTCCAAAGTTAAGTTCACTGAGGCCTTTCTGTTCTAACTTAAGATATTTCCTGTTCTTTTTAGGTATCTGATAAGGATTTCTCAGTAGTTTTTACAGTAGATTCAGCCCAAAGGTTTTTTTTATTGCACTTATCAAATCTATCTTGGACCAATTAGAAGAGCACAGAGTGAGTGGAATGAGGAAACAGGTTGTCTCTCCAAAGGGATGTGGCTACCCTGGGATACTCTTTGTTTTTATCTTTTTTTGCTATTTTAAGTGTGTATTAGAGGTAGGGAGTATTCATGTGGCCTTTCCTTAACAGACAGGTACTGCCAGAGAGGAAAACTCTTAAATATTCCTTGAATAATAGTGCTCAGAGGAATTCTATTATTGGTCAGATGTTGGGTAAATAAATATTCAAGCTGTTAATTTTAAATTGCTCAAATGCAGCTTGGCTTTAGGCATAAAGTGCTCTCCTGGAATATTTATTTCAGATTGACAGCATGGTATGAAGGTAAAGCCTAAGGCTGTAAGCCTGATGTTAAAGTTTCCATTTATAAATCAATAATCACTGCAAACAAAACAACCTACACAGGTCTGTGAGGGCCACAACTGTTCCTCAGGCATAAATTTTATACAGAGTTTGGTGAAAATCCAAAGAGAGCTTTACAAAGTGTGCCTGACACCCCCTTTCCAAACCTCTGAGGGTGGGCACAGACTCACCCAGGGAAGCACAACCTGTAAAGTGCTACAGAAACCCCTCCAGCTCAGCTGCTTGGAGTCATATCCAAGGAAAGAGGAATGAAACCTCCCATTCCTTGCTCTGTCCTTGCCCTGAGCCAACCCAGAGCCAGGTGCCTGCACTGGCACATCCAGCACCAAGGGCAGTTCCAGGTACACCCAAAGGGCTCTTGTGGGGAAGGCAGAATGAGGGAAGAACTATCTAAGGGCATCTTCTCCAGATAAGCTCAGAAAGCATCTGAAAATTTCTGTCCTGAGAGCATCCCTGTATTTATTCCAACGTGGAGCAGCTGGATGCAGAATCAGTAACTCAGCAGAGATGACTAAAGCCCAGCCCTGCCTGCCCATTGCCTCCCAGCCACCAGCTCACCTCAGAGCCCTGTTTCCAGCCTCCTTAAGTTCCCACAGTGTGCACAGGAGCCCTGACACTCTGCAGAATGCAATTCCATAAGCATAATTGCTACCTATTGTTCCAGAGGAGCCAAGCTATTTTTCTTCTCCAAACTGTAGAAATGACTTCTCCTTCTCCCCCACGCACACAAGTCTCTTTTGTTTGCCTCTCAGCTTGCTGTGCTTGGCCTTTGGCCAGAGGGCCCCTTTCTGCCCTGATGGAGGGTGACAGCTCTTTGAAGGGATGCCAAGGCTGCTGTAAGGCTGACCAGCAGGGACCAGTCCAGCCCAACACTCCCTGGCCTGTCCCAGATCGCTGCCCTTCTTTCCCAGAAACATGCAGTCTTGGAGAAGGCAGAGGTTGAGCCAATCACATTTCCCAGAAGAGATTTTTAAGCAACAGATGAACTTTTAAGTGCACACAGACAACCCAGGAGCTGGAGAAGGCATCAGATAATCATCCAGATCATCCTTTGCCCTAAGGCACATCCAGCTGTACCTACACTGCTGGCAGATATTTGCCTGCCTGGTTCTCACAGCCTTTCAGTCCCAGGCAGTGTCATTTCTGCAGGCAGCCCATCCAGAACATCACTTACCATCAGACAGCTCTGGTAAATCTGCTCTTACCTCAATTTAATCCTTTCAGTTCTAGTCTGAATATGGACCTGGACAACTCAGTCATCATAGCCTTCATTTCTAACAGGAGTTTAAAACACAGCAAAGCAAGCTGTGACTGATCAGGGTGCCTGGAGTTTTAGTGTGTACAACACACTACCCTTCTCCCTTGACACAGTGCCTTTACCACCAGCAGAGCAACCCTGCAGGGCTGACACAGATAATCATGGAATACCCTGAGCTGGAAGGGACCCACAAGGATCAAAAAGTCCAACTGCTGGCCCTGCACTCAGAGATGACCACAGGTTCACTGGCTGGATTTCCCACAGTGTGTTACCTCTTCTCCCTCCAACCACAGAACAGCCCTAATCCCACCAGCTTTACAAATTTAATGTCCTCACGTGCTAAAACTGCCACACACTTACAACAAAGGGTGAAATGCAGAAGCTTGTGCAAAACTAAACCCTTCCCTGCACGAGACAAAGGATTTGCAGAGAGTTTAACAGTGTATTTCCTGCATTACTGTATTTCCTACACACTCATTGTGGTCTTGGCCTTGGGATGCTGCTCATTTCCTGTTACAGCTGATACTCAGTTGGCAAGATGAGAAAAGGTGAAATTCTGATTCAACACTTGCAATGCACTTTGGTTGGTTGTGGTTTGGGGTTTTTTTTTTGTTTTTAATTAAGGAGTTGCTCACAGCATTTTTGTCTCTCACACTGGTAACCTGCAAACAGAAAGCTACAGATGTACATTTTGTGCTCTGATAACACCTTGAATTGTTTCAGCTGGAGGAGGGATAACTGTGAGAAGATTTGACAGGTGTTAAAAAGTCTTTTCTTTTTTTTTTTAACCTTTCAAAGTCCCTGAGACACAAAATGAAGACACAAATGCCCCACTGTGACTGTGTCCTTGCACTTACCCAGTCGAGGGGTTCATGATACAACCCCCTTTCTCAGTAGATGCTTTGCAGTTGCAGCCCCTCTCCAGTGTGTCGTGATTCATCCCAAAATTGTGCCCCAGTTCATGAGCCAGTGTGACTGCTGCACCAAGAGGGTTTTCTGAGTGATCCTTAAAAAAAAAGGCCACAAAAGAAATAGTCAAGTTAACATATAAAACCAAGTCAAAATGTTCATTCCCCCTTTAAGGTCCTATTAGATCCCCTTTGAAATGTTTTATGAACTCAGCTGCAGTTACTCTGTTGTTAAATAAGTCCAATTTTAAATTCAATATGTAACCATTGAACAGCTCTGAACATCGGGGTCATCTCTTTATTAGGGCTTAGAATTCCCCTGTTCAATAAACCCCCCAAATTCCCAAGACAGGGAGTGTTGGAAAGGTTCTGGGTGAGGATGAGTGTGGCGAGGGAAAAGGGAGAAGATGCTTCACATCAGGGGGTAAATTACAGATGCAGCAAGAGATTTCACTTGGTCTGTTTAATATGCTTCAGACTGTTTCTTTAATGCCAGAATGTCCAAGATTTCACAAGAAAACCCTTTGAAAACTTCTTTATTATAACGAAAGGCCAAAGCAAGTCAAAATCTTCCATGGCCTCTAATTAACACCTATGAATATTCTAAATGTCTCAAGTGTCAATTTGAAATATTAATGTTAATCCTTGTTGAAATGCTGATTTTTTGGGGGATAATTATTTCTGTGAAATTCACCTCATGATCTGATTACAGGCTGATCAAACTGATGTTTTGGCTTAACCACAGGTAAGAGACTTTTCCACATGGATCATTTTCCTTGAGGGGGAAAAAAAAATCCACTGTACTTGTATGAAAACTTTCCCTAAAGGCATAAACATGTAATATAAATGCATATTTATCCATCAGTAAATGGAATTACCATGTACAGCTGCCTGCTCTAAAAGCTTGTGTGAATATATGCCCTTTAAATAACTCTCCCAGTATCATCTAAGCCAAACTCCAGTCTAAAAAAGACAGGTAAAACTAAGTCATTATCTTATGTATTAATGGAAGCCTAAATACAGATTTAAGACTTAAGGGTTTCTTCTTTCATCTCTCTGGGCTAATATTTTTTTGGTAAATCACTTCTCAAACAGCAAACAAAATCAAAAAGAGGATACAGCCATTCTGAACAAAAGAAACTGCTCCCTCTGCATTTGGAATAAACACAAAAGGCTTTTATCTTTTAACAAAGTATCTCTTTTTAGGGTTTTTTTTTTCTGAATTTTAAAATCTTGATATAAAATCTTGTGACAGGCAGTTTGTCTTGCACATGTCTACATTGGAGATGTCTTATCTAGATACACAGTATCTTTGTACACAGTAATTTATGGAATATTTTGAGAATTCAGTGTAATTTAAGCTGATGACATAAAAAGAACAGAACCTCTCCCATAACTGGAAGAAAATGCATGACCAAAGGTTAAGAAAACAATGAAATAATTCCATAGAATTTAGCAGTGACACATTGATGATGCCTTGAAATTAAGGCAATTTGGTCAAGACAGAAACTGCTCTAAGCATTGATGCACCCAGACAGAGAGCAAACTCAGCTCAGATTTTCTTTATTTTTCCAGGATCTCTTCTACTTCCTGAACAGTGATTAAATTTATCTGAATGCTCTAAAGCTGGCAATTAAAAATAAAACCAAGAATTCACACGGTCTGCTCCAGAAGCAGAGCAATAAATGATGTGAAATGTAATTTGGGACTTGAGTAGGCAAACAATTATTACAGCCCATGCAGTTCTCATTACTTGCTCAGATCCACTTGGAATGCAATTTTATCAGCTTCTAGAGGGGGCTTTTAAAAGCAGGAATGTGATGCCTCAGCAAAAGGGGTTATTTGAAGACAGCAGAAATGAAGATTATCAAAACAAACAGTGACATGTCCCATTTGATACCGAGACCGTTTAAGTGTCACAAGGACTAAAGAAATGAATAGCAATGTGACTTTGATTTATTCCACCAGGGTCTCTTAAAGTTAACTTGAGCAGTAAAAGTCATGACCAAACAGTTTCACAACCACTGAATAAGCAACCATCTACTGCTAAGACATTATGAACTCTTGCACAAAGCATGCAGCTGCTTTCAGCTGAATTCTCTTCATCCCACTGAGATTCAAATCAAATCCACATAATAAAACACTGGCACCTACAGCTGCAACAGGCAAATGCCCTGATCCTGATACTTTCCATGTTCACTCCGGTCATGGAGTCACAGAATCACAGAAAGGGTTGGGTTGGAAGGGATTTTTAAAAGCTCATCTCATTCCACATCCCTGGAACACCTCCCACTGTCCCAAGTGGCTTCAACCTGGCTTTGAACACTTCCAGGGATGGGGCAACCACAGTTTCTCTGGGAAACCTGTGCCAGACCCTCACAGGGAAGAATTTCTTCTGAATATTTAGCCTAAATCTCTGATCTATTAATTTCAAACCATTCCCCCTTGTCCTATCACTCATAAAAAGTCACTCTCCCTCTTTTTTTTATAGAGCAACTCAGTCATATTTTACTTTTAAATCCCTGAATTATGTGGGCAATCTTTTGAAACAGAAGAATGAAGGCTGAATCATGTCAAAGACTTGCTTTAAATGTCAGCTTCTCTCTGGTCTTTCTATGACACTACAGAGCCATCTCAGGGAAATAAAATTATAATGGTCTTGTTAAAGCTTCTCACACTCAGATGGCTGCTCTCTCCATTTCGTGTTTCTCTTAAAATTAATGGGAGACAAGGTGTCACCTACTGAGAGAGTTCAGCCCTATAGAAAAGTAGAGACAGGCAGGCTCTTGGGGAGGCATGGCAGAGGAATTTAGATCATATGTAGAGCTGACTGACTGCAAAAAAGAGACAGGAAAATCAGATCAGACAAGAATGACTCCAGATTTTGCATTAAAATGTCGTTTCTCACACAATCTCTCATTCTCTCTGCTTTCAGGACATTTTAGGGTGTGGAGCTGTTGGTGTGGAGTGTTTGGGGTGGGATGGGGAAGAGGTTGGCTGAATTATGAGGTTGGCCAAATGTTCAGTTGCCCAGAGTTGAGACTTTTGAGCACCTCAGCATCCCAGGTTAACAATTATTACTTTTTTTTTCATAGAATCACAGAATTTTTAGGTTGAAAAAGATCTTTAAGACCAACAAATCCAACTATTCACCCAGAGCTCTCAAAGCCACCACCAAACCATGTCCCCAAGTGTCACATCCACAAGGATGGGGATCCACCACTGCCCTGGGCAGCTGTGCCAGGGCTGGACAACCCTTTTGGTGAAGAATTTTGTCCTAATATCCAATCTACTCCTCCCTGGAGCAACTTGAGGCTGTTTCCTCTTGGTTTGTGTATCTTCCCAGTGTAGAGCTTCCTCCTGGAGGTACCAGTATAAATAAATACTTTTTGTAGACACCTGAATGAGCCTTTGAGAAGGTTGGGCAGCTGCACATTCAGATTTTGAGGGTGAATGTTTGCTTGGTTTGGATTTGGCTTCTTTTTGAGGATTTGTTTAAACACCTGGAGAACATTTCTAGTCCTTCTGTGCAAACCTCAAGGTAATTTGCACCTCAAAAGCTTGAATTCACTGTGGTGGGAGTCTCTGGGTAACTCTGTGCTCACTTCTGACCAAAGCTGCAGCCTGGCCCAGGACTCACACACAGACACTGGGTTTCTCCTGGCCATAGAAATCAGTCTCTCCTCTGTCAGAGCCCTGAGAAAACTCTGAAAGAAATGCTGATTCTTGTTTTCTTGTTACTGGAATGGACTATTTGTAATTGTTTCTGTTTGAAATGACAGTTTGCAGAGTGAAGAGGACTGACTTGCCAGTAAATTACACTGCAGAGTATTTTGAAGCTTATGCTAAAAATTAAAAGGACACAAGAATCATCATTTAGGGCATCTCTGACTGCAGATAAAGCCAAGGCAGTGACTGCAGGCTTGAGAAGGAAATGGGGTTAAGAAGGAAAGAAATGTAGGAGCTTCTATCCCTGGAATTACCCTGCCATGTGGATTGCCTTGAGGCAAAAGCCTCAGTGTCCTGGGCTCCAGGTCAGCCCATGAATCCCTGGAGCACTGGGAGCTTTGCCAAGTGTTTGTTCCTGAGCTCCCACCTCATTTATGTAGAACATGTGGCTCAGAAATCCAGCAGAGCTGGAGAGATCCACCACCACATCACCTGAGGTGCTGCAAGTCCCAACAGAGCTGTAGAAAACACAAAGGGTTTCAGCAGGTGCAGGCTGAGCTCAGAGAAGATCTAAGGGGGGTTCAGGGAGTCCACATCCAATTTTATTTAAAGTATTTCTATTGTAAAACTGAATTAAAACCTCTTTCCCCCCTCAACTTAGCATCAAAAAATTGTTTGAAGTGAAAGAAATATTAAAATTCTGGAAGAAAACACTCCAGAATTACTTAGAAATATTGGCCAAGACACCTAATTGTGTGTTCATCATGTCTAACATCTGACAACAGCATCACCAGTAACACTCTGTGAGAGACTCAGGTAGAATAAATGCTGCCTTGGTTTGTTCTCTGTCTGGCAATGCAATAAAACCACTGCTGCAAAGATGGAAAATCAGGCCTAACACAGGAAACTCTATAAATATCGAATAAATTCAATATAATAAAAGATTCAGGCTAGACTGTTGTTGCCTGTAACACAAGTATACCCCAGTGGATAACAAACACATACTCTGGTTCTCATCCCTCACAGCACCTCAGCACCTGATTCAATGACAATTAGGAGCACAAACCCCTTGCAAAGAGGCCATGCTGTATTTTCATGCAATATTTTAACTATTTTTTTCTCTATGGAAACGATGATTTACAACCAATCCGACACAGAGATTTAAATAACACTGAAAACCAGACAGACAGGGCTGATGTCCTGGGTCAGGATGCAGGTCTGCAAAACCTGCTCTTGTGTTGCACCAGTTGGGCCAGTTTGAGCGTGCTGGGCTCGCCCCACTTACCATGACGACCCCTCCAGACTGTTCTGCAGTGCACATGCTCATGATGGGCGCCATGCCAATGGTGGTCCCTTGGAAGTACACCCCGCTGCGGGAGGGTGGGGAGGGAGAAGAAGAGCCATCAGTGCCAAGACACCTCCCTGTTATTGTCAGGCTTGTGTTTTTGCCAGTCCCATTGCCAGCTCCTCACACTGGCAGGTGGGAAACAATGGGAAGCACAGATTAGCCAGGCTGACTTCCCAAACTGACAGCAACAGCATCCCTGCTGTGAGGAGCATCCATTTGATTTGGGCTTAGTTCTGTAACAGAACCCTTTCTTTTTTTTTCCCCCTTGAATAGAAATACAAACACAAAAATAATGTCTCTAGCTCGAAGGAGGGTTATTGTAATGCAGTGGGAAGTTTATGTGCTGCTTGTTATGATGCACAGCCCAGAATGTAATAATTCCAAACAAAGTATTATTATACACAGGGAGCAATCAAATATCTCACGAGGGACAGTTTGGAAGGGCTCAATTTGTTCTTACACAGCTACTGTAAGAAGTGAAGAACTCCTTTTAATTTCTAAGACATCAGGCATATTTACCTATTTAGCATAAAGAATAGTTAATTGATCAAAATAATACCTGATTCTTTTTTTTTTTTAAGAATGTTCTTACTTTCACAGAATCATAGACTGGGTTCGAAGTCACTTTACTCAGTGACTTTAATCCAAGAATCAGTAGCAGGGGAAAAGATGTGTATGATTTAATTTTTAAATCACAAGTGAATTGTCCAGTTTAGGCTGCATTTTAAAGCTTAACTAGGTCTTTCCACTAAGAAAAAAGGCTTCACATTGTGGCCCCTTAGCTCTACATGTGGATGAGGGCAGGACTGCCTTTTTAAACTGAGCTCAGTTTAAACTGCCTGTAAATCCACACCCTAAGTATGCAGCAGTTTATTACACATTTACAGGAGTTGTATTTGGGACAGGCTTTGAGTAACAGGGCTGTTGCAGAGCTGGGGAAGGAAATTCATCTGCAGCATCTGCTGAAGGGCTCTGCAAAGTGGTTTTATGTTTGATGTTTGCAGAGGGGAAAGACAAACCCTCAGGAGCACAGATGTTCCCTCCAGCAGCTCAGCAGCTGGGGAAGGATCCAGTGCAGCTCTTCCCAAACACCCCAAATCCCAGCTGGCACCAAACAGGGAGCCAAACCCACCTGATCAGCTGTGCATTGTCGTGGGGTTTACGAGGTAGAAGTTTCAGCTTTCTCCAGTCCAGAAACTCATGGAGGCTGGTGAAAGGGTCTTGAGAAATAGAACACTTATCCATGTCATTCCACACCTCCACTCCCACCAGGGCTACTCGGATATTTAGTGGCCTGTAGAACTAATGAGGAGAGAAAAGCAGAAACATGTCTCTAAAAACCATTTTAGACCACATTGGATTAGGATAGTCAACAGAAACATAAAGAACCTTCCTTGTGGAGGTTAAAACAGTGTCTTCTCCTGATAGGACTGACCCCAAGCATTTCCATGACTTCCAAAGGGGAGGGAGATCAACAGCAGCAATGGAGCTGAGATAACAATCCTGATAGTCTGAGAGAGACACACACTAGATCTCTGTCTTGTTTCTCTACTCTACAGACATCTGGTTAACAGCAGAGTTTGCTGAGCATCAATTAGGCATGAAACAAAAAGTATATTTCAACATGCAAAATTAGTTTTGAGCAGGTAACATATAAATACCTGTCCTCCACTATTAAGGCAGGAAGACAATTATGGATGAGGTAGAGGTGCCTTCAGCAGCTTGTTTTTAATCAGAAATGATTCTCCTTGAGCTATTGCCCTTGAAACAGCACTTGATAAGCTCTCAGATAAATTAACACTCTCTCAGTTATAATTTCACTACCGGACTCCTAATGTTTCCTGGACGTACAGCTCAATAAAAATAAACTCTAATTTGTTCAAAAGCCACTGTAGGGGACTCTTAGACTTCATTGTTCATTGTCAAGAAATGACTTCAAATCCAAAAAAATCCAGCATATCTCTCTCACTCAGCCATCACCTTCCTTGGGTTATATATTCTATTCAGGGTGTTTTCATGGTTCTTTGTTGGCCTTACAACTGGACCTTCCCTTGTTGCTACAAAGGACTTTGTTCTCCAAGTTTTCCTTCCAAAAATCCTCTTTTTTCTATAGGCTGTTCCACAGATGGTTGTCCCCAACTTCTTTCCAGGTGAAGAGAATCCTGGGGCTAAACTGTGCCCTTAGGAACAGTGTTTCCATGGATCTATGGATCCTACAGACAGCAGAGCAGAGCTCATGGCTTGGTGTATCAAAGGGCATATGAAAGGTTGAAATTTATTCTTTTGATTTTACTACTTGGAGGGAACCATTGCTCTGAAATACTGGAATATTAGGAAAGCAGAAGGGTTGGCTCCTTGAAAAGGGGAGTGGCCAAGGTTGTGAAAGCTGCTGATCTGGGCATGGTGGTTCTCTTCATTTAGTAGTAGAAGAAACACAGATTTCACAGCAACATCCTTCAGAAAGTGGGTGAGGTTGGGAAAAGTGAAACAATCCTCGTGTTCTTACCTTGTCAACGTAGTTTGCAATTTCTATCAGCCTCTGCTTAATTTTTTCCACATCCTTGCCTTGCCTCTGAAACTTGGAATGTAAAGGATCAATGTACCAGCAGCACAAATATCACAGAGTTCCCCCAAGAGCCACCTTAAAAAAAGGGATGTTTGGGAACTACAGAGTGCAACCAGAGCCAGAGCAGACTCCTGTTGGGTTCATGGGGACACAGTCTGCCTCAGAATAAGCACAGGCTATGGGTTGGGATTTTGGTTTCGTGGGCAGATTTAAAAATCTCTAGGTCCTACAAAGGGATCTTTTAGGGAATGAAGTTTTGGGGAAAACTATTCTCTTAGTGGGTCTTGCAGCGGAGTGATTGCAATTCCCTCACTCAAGGAGACCAAAAAATAATGAAGCAGCAAAATAATTCCAACCAAGATTTAGATCTTT
>VYZS01070948.1:802-22119 GCA_013400695.1 Neodrepanis coruscans | reverse complement strand
GACATCTTTTTCATCAGCACTAAATCCCTCCCTAGGCTATCGGGAAGGGGAGGGAGGGGGGCGTGAGCGGTTTCTAATTTTTCTTGAGTGTTTCTCCTTCAGTCAAAGCTGGGCAGAATCTTGCGCTGCTAAGGGGGTCCTCAGACCAGCCACGTGCTTCCTCTAATTACCCTGGCATCTCTCCGGGGGGCCCAGAGAGAGACCAGCACTATTTCCAGAGCGTCCTCATCCCAAAACAGGCTCTTGGAAACTTAATTTGTTTGTTTGTTGCACTTTATTTGTCGGGTTTTGTGTGTGTGAGAAAATAAACTGTGATATTTGCGTGTTCTCTTCATTTTGGGGGTGTCTGTGGCTTCTCTCGGAATCTCTGGTCCAAAATCGCTAAATTTGTGGTAAAACCACATTGTAGTGTTCTGTATCGGACGAAGAGGAAGCAGGGCAGCAAGTAAGGTTGGTGGACTTCAGGAGATCTAACAGGTCATATAGGTAAGAGGGTTTATATTCAAGTGTCACTTCATCCAGGCTCAAGAACAAAGCATCTCAATGAGCAAGAAATCAGCAAAGGGGGCAAGAGACCTCCGTGGATGAATGAAGAACACCTGTCATTACTCAAGCATAAGCAGGAAATACACAGGAGATGGAAGCAGGGTCAGGCCACTTGGAAGGAACATAGAGAGGTTGTCAGAGTAAGTAGAAATGAGACAAGGAAGGCCAAGGCCCACTTGGAGTTAAATCTGTCCAAGCATGTCAAGGACAACAACAGAGGTGGTCCTGCCCCTCTAATTAGCCCTAGTGAGGCTGCATCTGGAGTGCTTTGTCCAGCAAAGGGACTGGACAACAAAGGGACTGGAGCATCTCTGCTATATGGACGGAATTTGGGAGCCAGGTCTGTTCAGCCTCAAGAATAGATAACTGACGGGACCTTATTCGATATCACCTATATCCTCATAGGTAAGCTCAGGAAATGTGGGTTAGATGAATGAACAGTAAGGTGCATCAAGAACCAGCTGAATGGCACAGATCAGAGCGTTTGATCAACAGAGTAGGATCCAGCTGGAGGCCTACAGTCAATGGTTTTCCCCAAGGATAAATACTGGATCCAGTCTCATCCAACTTGTTTATTAACAACCTGGATGAAGGAATTAAATGCACCCTCACAAAGTTTGCTGATGACACTGAACTGGGGGAAAGTGACTGATAAACATGGAAGCTGTGCTGCCATTCAGTGGTACCTAAATAGGCTGGAGAGTAGAGTTGTGAGAAACCTAAGGAGGTTCAACAAGGGCAAGTGTAGGATCTTACAGAAGAGAAGAACACCCAAGAACCAGTACAGGCTGGGGGCTGACCAACTAGAGAGCAGCTCTGCATAGAATGACCTGGGAGTCTCAGTGACTGATAAGGTGACCATGAGTCAGCAATGTGCCCTCACAGCTGGGAGGGCCAATGGTATCCTGGGGTGCCTTGGGAAAAGTATGACCAGCAGGTCAAGGGAGGTGATCCTGTCCTCTTACTCAGCTCCACATCTGGCTACATCTGGAGTGCTGTGTCCAGTTCTAGGTTCCTCAGTACCAGAGAGACAAAGAGCTGGAGAAGATCCAGCAGAAGATATAATCAGGGGTCTGGAGCACCTCTCTTATGAGGTGAGACTGCTGGAGCTGTGCCTATTCCATCTAGAAAAGACTGAGAGTAGATCTCACCAGCACATATAAATATCTCAAGGGCAGGTGTCAAGATGATGGTGCCAGACTCTTTCAGTGATGTCCAACAATAGCATGAGGAGCAATGGCTGTAAACTAAAACACAAGAAGTTCCACCTCAATATGAGGAAGAAATGCTTTGCATTGAGGGTGTCAAAGCACTGGAACAGGCTGTCCAGAAAATTCACAGAGTCTCCCTCTCTGGAGACATTCAAAACTCANGTTTGTTCGGGAGCACTTGTGTGTGTGTGTGTGTGTGTGTTCCCCAGACTTTGTCCCGGCTGGCACCACGCCCCCTGCTGGCCATAAGAGAGCAACTGCACCATTCATGTTCCAGTAGGACCCACAGAGCCTCCTGCTGGGCATAAGAGAGCAATTACACCCATCCATTTCCCCATATATCTATATTTAATAAATTGTTGCCTTGCCTATACGTCTCTTGTCCATTGAAAAAACCTAATATTGTCCTTAACCCAGACACTGTGTCAGTGCTTTAGGTGACCCTGCCTTGGCAGGGGTATTAGACTAGATGGGAGGCTGTCAAGAGAGTGGAACCAGGCTCCTCCTGGTGCAGCCAAGCAACAAGACATGAGGCAATGGGCAGAAACTGATGCATAGGGAGTTCCACCTGAAGGACTGTGTGGGTAACTGTGCACATAAACAGATTGCCCAGAGAGGTTGTGAAGTCTCCCCCACTGGAAACATTCACAAACCATCCGACACAATCCTCTGCCATGTGCTCTGGGATGGCCCTGCTTGAGCAGGGAGATTGGACCTGGTCACCCATCAAGGTCCCTTCCAACCTGACTCATTCTGTGAATCTGTGATTCCTGCATTTCAGCTGTTTTGTTTTTAAAAATATATATAACCTATATATATAAATAAACAGCATCAAGAGCCCTGTCCTTCCTTTCTTGCGGTTTAAGTACATGGGCCAGATATGTCTACCAAAGAAAACTGTCAGGAGGAGTGTAGTTGCACATATTCCTCCTCCTCCTTTTGCACTGATTGCACTGATTTTTAATACAATTGCAATATATTACATCCTTTATCTAATTCACCTGCCCTGCTATAAAAGCAACGACTTCAAACAAAGAAAAAAAATATTTTTCTCCCTAGGGGACTTTTTCCCATTACTATTTAGCAACCCATTTATTTTTCTGTTGAAATTAAGATTTTTTAAGTAGTTACAGAATTTTTCTCTTACAATGTGTTTTTGCATATCAGAACAAAACCCTTCTATTTTAAGTGATTGCCACAAAAAATGGGGACAGATTAATAAATATCTATATAATAAACAAAAAAATCCTGGTAGTCAAAATTCAGAGGACATTTCCTATGAGGCCGTGAATAGCCAGAATAAATAATTTGTATGTGGAGAAGGAACAGGCATAGTAACACTTTAAAAATGTCACACTATCAAATCAAGAGGACTAGACTTCTATCACAAAAAGCAAGGAAAAAGGACATGCAATTTAAGCTCCACTGACTCTCCAAACATGGAGACCACTTACAAAGTGTGCTATCTATAGACTGCCTTGTTTATTGCTCATCTGTAATAAGGCTACTCTTGGAATTTCCGCCCTAGAGAAAAACAGTGAAACTGCTTTCAGATTACACCATCCATCTGACCTACAGTACCAGTTCTGAAGGAGTATTTATTAACATTCATAAATCCTATTTTGGAACCAGGGACACTGAATACAACTGGCTGGGGACAGAAGCAGTATCAGGTGTCACTGCTACTAAAACCTCCAGAATTTGCAGTGTTACATTTGAATCACAAGGAGACCATTCTGAAAAGCTCTAACTTTCTACTGGAATTCTAACAAACCAAGACAATAAGATGTTCGAGATATATTCCTCACACAGCTGTGCAGCTCTCTGTTAACGCTTGAGTGTATGAAACACTTCAGTTTGCTTTCACACATGTACCCCCAATTCAAAAAACTAAAGAAGTCTCAACACAGGATCTTTGAGAAGAAAAGATCTAGAAGTATTCATGGAACACTTTTTGAAGACAAAGTTACAAATAAATGGAAGCATCCTATGATGTTCCATTAGCTTTGTGCAGGACAGCAAAAAACACTTATCTTCCCTTTTCAAAAAGGAACTAAGCCTTACAAGGGATTAGTTCATTAAAGTGCTTGTAATTAACACTCAGATCTTTGGACAGAAAATGCAGCAAACTCCTATGGTTTCCTTGTAATGCTAGAATACTTGTCTTATAGTGAGGAGACCCCCAGCTGTACAATGAAATACTGGCGAGTTATATTCCACTTGCACTGATTATATGATTATATGTTTAATTAATTTAATTAATAAAGTCTGCTAAAATTATTAAATTTAAATATTACATTCTGTATCTTTATGTAAATACTGTCAGTCAGTAAATCTAAGATTGAAGAAATTCTGTAACTTTTGACATATTTTTCCTTGTTTCCTTTCAAAATAAGGCTATGACAGTCAGTCTGCACACCTCTGATCAAACAGAGCAGTGATCTTGCAGACAAATACAGCTAACTGGCTCAAAATATAGTAGGTAAAATACAGTTAAGTCTTTGGAAAAACAAGCAATCAGGATACAACAGCCCAAAACAACAGACATCCATGGACCCTATGGATCCCAGGGAGAGTCTTAATCTGGTATTTGCAAATCCAAAGCTAGTCATAAACTAGAAATCCGGAAGAAATTAGACTGCCTGGTAAGGAAGACAAACTGGAACATGGGATGGAGAGGAGATTGTTGAATCATCTATACAGACACTTCACTACCTAGGTTACATACTACCAGCTTGCACTCCACCTGTGTAAGAAAACATGTCCAGATGTTTCTCAGGGAAAACATTTCTCTCTTAGACTCTCAGTAGTCCTGTACAGCAAGTTGACAGATACAGTTTTTTCCAAAGGACAAGCCTAATGTGTGCTGCACAAAACAGAGACACATTTTCAGCTCTGAATGCTGTCTACACAATTCAGCAGGGAACACTGCCAGGTTCAGCGCCATCTCAAAGAATGGTGCTATTGCACAGCACCAATTTTTTGCAAATCACTAGAGTTCTGAAAGAGATGACCCAGACCTTTCTTTTGCACAGCATCCATAGTAAGAAGAAATCTATATCACATAAACCCACCTTCCTTTAGGAAAGAAATTTCATTTTTAAAACTAAAATTTAGCTTCCTCATTTCACCATTCTTTTTGTTGGCAATGATTGCACAAGATGAAACGAGAGAATTTAATATAAATCTGGATGCCAGTTATTCTACTCATAGGGACAGAAATAATACCTAGCTAATTCCTAAGAAATTACCATAAACTGCTCTGTTGAAAGAAATATATTTTTTAGCATGCAAAGACTTCCAAGCCTAAAATTTGAATCAAACACAGCATTCTTATGATGAAGTTTCAGGTGGCAATCACAAGTAACAAGGCATATCATCTTATCTCTATTTCACAACACTTTTAATTGAAACACTAGTAAAGGAATGTGAGTGAATATACAGTGAACAGTGGTCGTAGCATAATAGTGAACATTCCAGATTGCAAATAACTTTTCTATCAGTGACAACAGTCTCTGACCCACTAGTCACTGTAGTATCTGTGTAACAGAGTCCTTCAATACTGCTAAAATCTACCGCTGTAACTGGCAATTGGTTCTCAGGTTCTTAAATTTATCCCATTATTATTACTCTACATAGTCTATGCAAAGCATGACTGAAAAAATAACTGCTGCCCTATATAATTCTTAAAACAAGCAAATTCAATCCCACAGCCTTAACATTCTCAAAAAAAAATCACTAGAAACTGCAGGCAATTCACTTCTGGAATGTTTTAACAAAATAATTTATTTCTTCTTCTAAACAAAGCATAGGGTTTCGGTGGTGGTTTTTGTGGGTTTTGTTGTTGTTTTGGTCTTTTTGAATTTTAAAAAACTTGTTTAAACCACTGACTAGGAGCTTAAAGTACTGAAATAATCCATTAAATATTTACAAGGTAAAAAAATCACACCACCATACCTGTGCCCTTGCATCAACTTCCCCAAGGAGACCTGAATACTGCTGTTCCAGATACCTTTTTTCTTTCTGCCAACAGCTTGCTTGTGCTTTTATCTCTTCAGCCATTTTGTTAAAAGCATCTTCCTGGCTCTGCTGAAGCTCCTTCATAGTATTGGACTTGTTCTTACAAACATATTCTAGGTCAGATATCTGTGTGACAAGCATTTTAGAAGAAATTTTTTTATTTTCTTGCATATATTAATTTAACCAATGACTATTTCAGCATAAAATCTAACCTGTAATTCATTCAACAAATTCATTAAAACTAAGTAAAAGTCTTTCCTGTCAGATTTTTACTTGAATTGTGTAACAAATTTGTGGAACAAAAATTTGGTTTCCGTTTTACCAAACTTATACCATCTTGCAGATTTTCATTGCCCTTATTTTAGTTTTTGTTTTAGTGGAAAGCCAGGAGTTCCAGATATCACTAAGAATTGAAAGAATTTCAGGAAATTTTAGTATACAGAATGTTTTTCTCAAAAATAGCTCATTAGTTTATGATGTGTTTTCAACAAATGTGAAGCTATTCACTTTGTGGATAAGTCTGCAGCTCCCATGCAAATTAAACGGAGGAATGAATCAAGGTAACAATGATCTTTAAATACATACACCTACACATTTTATTACTAGAGAATATCAGAAAGACATCTTCCAAACAGATCACACAGAAATGCAAGAGAAAAATTTTGTTCTCAAGAACGCAGGTACAACACAGCTAACAATACTGTTAAAAATCCCTAAAAAGATGGTAAGCACATGAAAAGAGCACTAGAGACCTCACAGTCAATATCAACAACCATACTAAATTAAAAAGCAAGAAACAATAAGACCCTCAAATACTGCCAACAATATTCACTTCCTTCTCTTCTGATAACTTTCCTCCTTTAGTTGACAAGGAAAATAAAAATGTACATCAAGTCAGCATAATCCACATTTTATCCTATCTCTCTTTAGTAATTTTAATTTACTGCTAGTATATTTATGAAATGATGGGCAGAGTTAAAACAATTCACCATAACCAGCCCAGTACCTTCCTCTGGCCAGAAGAGTGGTCACAATTCTAGAAGACGATAATTGTCCAAAACAACTTCCCTCTTCCTCTGACTCAAAACGAAAACGTTAGGGCAGCCAAGTTCTGGACTCACTCTACTAAATTTAGGTTTGGCCCAGTCAATGCAACCAGAAAATGAACTAAAATCCTAAACACTGGCATAGGTTAGTCTGTGGAGTTGGTTTAAGTTATTTAGAAACACATCTTTCCTAAATACACAGGAATTTTCTGGGGAGAAAAGCCATGAAAGCTTACTTACATCAAACTAATTCAGAAAAGTACAGCTTCTCCCTATAACAAATATTGATGTGTTTTATAAAACCAGGTATTTTCTATTTGTGTTTCTGAATACAAATTTTATAATCCACAAGTTACAATTAAACAAAAAAACCCACACTGGCATTCTTTCAAACAGTATCTCTAAATCATAAACATGTAATTTAAAGATGATATGCCTGGAGTAAGTGCATTTTCTTTCTGTTTTATGGTAAAATAAAGACTTGCTTTATTAGTGTAAATGACTAAGTTCTTTGAATTGCTTCATCAGTAAGATTAATTTATTTTCTTTTAATTAGGTCCCTGTGGCTAATATTGGCTATTACTATTAGCATGTCCTGCACTAAAAGTGGAGCTTAGAGACTTCATACAGACTTCAGTCACATTTACATGCCCACAGCAATGGCATCAAACTGAGTTGTAGACAAGCCATAATTAATGGTATTGAATTATTAACGTCCAAATTCTTTTTGAAATAAGATGAATGTCAGTCCTTTTTAATGATACTGCAATGTGGACAAATGTCACTGAATTTAATAGAGGTAGCTAGTGCCTAAGGACACTTACCTTCTCATTAGCCTTGCTGAGGTCTAAGATCAGGGCATCAACATTCTCCTGCAAGACTACACAGAGCTCAGACCAAGAGAATCTATATAGAATGCCTCCTGGTTGTTTTATAAGCACACAGCCTGCTACCAAACGCTGGTATAAGCTATGGAGGAAGGTTAGTTTCTCCTGAAACAAAAAGAAAAACTTACTGTTGCTTCTGAACAGACATGTATCATATGGATAGTAATATGAACTATGAAGATGAAAAAAAAGCCCAAAAAGCTCATTTTCAAACCTTTTACAAAATTTTGCAATTTTGCTAATATTTGCAGTCATACCTATTGAAGCAAGTATAATAAAACATTATCACAAAATTTGTCTAATTAATTTTTACAAAGTTTGTCTAATAAAATATAGTACATAAATAAAGTTTATAAATGAAGACCAGTCCAGCAGTGGCCACAACCAGGACCTGATAAAGATAAAAATTTCCATGCTATTATTACATGCAATTTATTTATTCATGTTGTCATAGGGTTAAAACCGAAAGTAAAAACTGTCTCTGTTGCTGCCGCGCGGGCCGGTGGCCGGGCGGGGGTGGGGTGGGGAACGACCCTTTTCCCTCCGCCCGGCACCCGCCGGCGGCTCCTCCACGCCCTTCAGCCCCGGCGAGAGCGGCGGCGACAGCTGGGCGGCCCCATGGAGCAGCGGGGGCTGCGCTGGGGCAGGCTGTGCGGCCGCGCCCATGCCACTGNTGAGCACGTGGTGCCCAACGGTGGCCGCCATCGCCGGATGTGTCGCCCTGGCGTGCGCGTAGCATCCGGCCAGCCGCAGTGCTTCCCATGGGCCACTGCGTGCACGGCGCTGGCCCCCAGGGCGGCTGACCAACGAGAAAAGGGTCAGCCCTGGGGATCCATCTGCGCAGGCGGAGGATCAGGACCTCCTAATAAAAGATGGCCGGCCATCTTCCTCTTTTCAGCCTTGGAGCTCAGAGGAGCAACACCGCTCTTCGCCGTGCGTCGGAGCCGCCGACCACGTGGATGACGGGTCAGAGATTCTGCCGCAGCTACTTGGTGTGGTAATTTTCTGGGAGGGGGAGCCGTTCTTTTGATCACATTTTTTCGTGATTAGGGTTTTCTTTCTTTCCTTTTCTTCTTTCTTTCTTGGAGGGGTGGGGTGGACTTCCTTTCTCTTGAAATTGCATTCTTCCTTGTGGATTTCGGGGAGGCGGATTTTCTTTCCTTGGGGAGGGGGGTTGTTTCTTCCCTTTCGGTTTTTTTTTCCTTTGTCGGTTTTTTTCTTTCCTCCTGGGGACAAGTTTTCTGCCTATTACCGGCGGCTACTGCCCGGGGCCCAAAGATGACATCTTTTTCATCAGCACTAAATCCCTCCCTGGGCTATCAGGAAGGGGAGGGAGGGGGGCGTGAGCGGTTTCTAATTTTTCTTGAGTGTTTCTCCTTCAGTCAAAGCCAGGTGGAGGCTTACGCTGCTAAGGGGGTCCTCAGACCGGCCACGTGCTTCCTCTAATTACCCTGGCATCTCTCCGGGGGGCCCAGAGAGAGACCAGCACTATTTCCAGAGCGTCCTCATCCCAAAACAGGCTCTTGGAAACTTGTTTGTTTGTTGCACTTTATTTGTTGGGGTTTGTGTGTGCATGAAATAAACTGTGATATTTGTGTGTTCTCTTCATTTTGGGGGTGTCTGTGGCTTCTCTCGGAATCTCTTGTCCAAAATCGCTAAATTTGTGGTAAAACCACAACAATGTTTATTTATTTCAGTTACATTCAAACTGTACTCACTTTCAGCATCTGCACAGCATGCAGAAAATTGTCTGATTGACTTGGCAGCGCAACACACCAATATATACAATTATCACAATAAAGTCTTTTTTAAATTGTTTTTATATGAACTATGTATGAAACTAAATGGCCAGACAAAATAGTCTTATAGCTTCATCACTTAAATTCCACAAGCCATGCCTCATTCATTTACACTGATTTTAGTAAGCAGTATAATAAATTGGTGTAAGTTATAAATAATCTTCAGCAATAATAACATGCAGAAGAAATTCCAGCCTTCATGCTTTTAGTACACACATGCAACTTAGCAACTTCAAAAGTCACAAGAACTAAGTTTGGAAACCACTGTAAATGTTCCCATTGTTTTGCAGGGGCCTTGGACAAGGTTTAGATTTAGGTTAAGACCTTGTGGACGATGTAGATAGTGAACCAGGGTTTTTCTCAGCCCTTTCCATTACACTTATTACACCATATACACTTTCTCACAATTATTTCATGGTATTTTAGGCAATTAAAAAGAAATTGTAGGATTTTTTAGTTAAACACTGTTTCTAACAGATCTGCATAGTCCACAGGGAAGATACAGTGCGCCACCATCACTACATTTTTGCTTGAGCTGTGATAAACGTAGGATGATAAATATCCATTTGGCATGAAAAAGGGGATTCCAAGACCCTAAATCAAATCATATGTGTTGAATGCAATCATAGTGCTGTAGACATGCTGACTTTACAATACAACCAGACTTTCAGTTTCCTTCACTTTAATCCTTATCTGATGTGTGTAACAATTCCACCTGCTTCATGTGGATCCTGTTTAAATACCAGACTGTAAGAGTGGTGGAAAGAATGTTTCCTTTTTACTCAGTTGGCATCCATATCCAAATTTGTGAAAGTAATGAGCTCAATATGCACAACGACTAAAGTATATCATTGCCATTGTTAGTACTGAACCACTTTACTGGAGTGGAAAAGCAACAAAAAAATAACATCTCTTAATATATACGAGGAGAGAGATAATAGTTCTGAAACAAGATATTGTGAACTCATTCCCAAATACAGCACACCACAATGCACTAACAGATAACAAATAAGAATTTCTAGGTTTTGTATCATACAGGCAAAACTACCTCAGTATCATGTGAAGCAGTAATTAGCATATGATTATGACACTATTGTATATATTATAAAATAATTATAAAGCATTTTTGTTAACTTTCAATTTGAAAGAAAGAAATAACTGTCAGGTATAGCTCTTTAAATAAACAGTTGTTCAAAAATTCAAAATACTGTAATGATTAAGCTACTAGTTCTGATATAGAAGAAAGGAAAACCAACATGTCCTGATATCTTGTAGATATTAAACACATATTTCAAAATATGTATCTTAAAATCATATTTTAGGGATAAATCTGTTAGGACTAAGAGTAACCATCTGATGTATGCAAATGTCTAAAGTTGAGATTAAATAAAGACTCTTTGACAGTCATCTTGTCTCTAGTAATACCTCCATATCCTTCTGGTAAGCCATGGTAAGCTTCTGGATTTCATTTTCAGATTCTGTGGCACGTACTTTCTCCTTCTCCCAGCATTGCTGTACATCCTGTAGTTTCATTTTTAAAGTTTCTATTAAAGTCTCTCTGTCTGCACACCTAATGTGCAGATGATTTAACTCTTTATTGGCATCAGCCATTGTATCCTGTGCTTCCTGCAACAGAAAGGCATGGAACAGGAAGTCTGGTAAGAATTTTATTCCATAAAATGTTACCTTAGTCCTGTGGTCACCATCTGAGGAAGTCAAGTCATAAAGCCACATTCATAAGACTGCAGGCTAAGTGGATTGTATCTTCCGATACTTGAATTTCAAAATCGACAATAGGCCTTTTCCACAGCTTGTTCCTGGATGGCATCAGCATGTCTGACTGGAAAATGCTCCAATATGCACACACCTTTGGAATCCTTGCTATCCCTACAAATCTGATGCTGAATGCAGGGACACAGCTCGTCCTCTGCAAAGTGCAAAGCTCTCACAGCTAACGAAAAGATACGTTATTTTCTTAAGTAAAATTCTGATCTGTTACAGCTGCATCTGTAAGGAACATAGCTGTTGTTGCTCACTTTATTCTTTATCTGCATAAGAAAATATGAAGACTCTCTTTGGAGGCTTGACAACGGGAACTAACTAATAATCAGAAATGGTCATAAATACAACCATTATGTTACCAGCACCAAATCTCACCTTTTCAGCCAAAATATTGCTGAGATAGAGTAGACAGATATACATGCTTTCCTCTCCTACAGGCACTGGATTTCCAGCACTGCTGCAGTTCGCAAAAGGTCAAACTTAAAGCATTTTTTATTTTTCATAAAATACAGCTTTTTCTGTAGAAGATGTAATAGAAAAAATACTCCCAAATTCATCAGACAATGAAAACTTTTAATCTTTTTCATGAAAACATTAAAATATTAAGCGATGTTAAATTTCTAATATAAATGTTTTCAGACTGAATCTAGCTTTTGTTCATCTGTACTGTTTTATTATCAAAAATTTAAGGAGATTGGAAACCAACATATTGCATAAAAACCAGCACTGTATATGTGTAGCAATTTTTCATTGTTCATTTACATTGTAACAGCTTTTTCATGAAGAATACAAGTATCTCTTGCAGTGGGTTGAAGAAATTTTAGGCGTCTAACAAAGGTGCTGTAACAGAAACAGAAGTCCTATGTCTTCCGAATATAAATTAGGAAAGAAAGTTCAGATCAAATGACACCATTAATATAAAGATTCAATGAATGTTGCAGAAAAACTCTGCATAAAAATATAAAGCAGCATATCCCGAGCAAAAGTGTCTGAAAGACACTAGGCTTTAGTGACTTTCTATTTTGCAGTAATACAGTACACTGCCAGCTGGGAGATTAAGTTTAGCCATGAACTCAGGACTTCGTCCCTCCCTTGGCCATTGATGTAACCACACAAGATATTACAGAAGTGCTGTCAGCCAAAAACAGAGACCAAAAAAAATTCTCGTTCAGAAACTAATGAAAAGAGTTCTCAAGCATCTTTATCAGTTCTCAGGTAGATTTTACTCTCAGAAATTTTGTGCTGCATATTGTACAGCTGTTAAAGACATTTTGATGAATTACGTGCATTAACCTTTCTGATAAACACAAACAAAAACATTAAGAAAGGAATGGATATCTTGAAGAAAATATACCTTCATATGAACAGAGGTAATTAAATTTTCCTTTTCTTGAGAAAAAGTTAAAAAAAATTACTGATGCCAATTTCAATAAAAAACAGTATTTTGTAAATTGCTCAATGTACTTCAAATTATTTCAGAAGCACAGTCATTGAAATGACCAGTTTTGTGGTCTCAGGTGGTAACCAGAATAAAGCATGGCTTCACACAAGCTTGCAAAGTAAACTAGTCTGCTCTACAGAATAGAATACAATAATACAGGCTTATTCTGATAAGAAAAAGAGATACATGGAATGCAGAAAGATACTTTTTGCAGAGCTTTCAAATTTTATGTTAAATTCATTAAACATACCTTAAGGTCTTGTCTTAAAGCATACATTTTCTCCTCAGATATCTCAAGTTCTTTTGTCATCTTTTTACACAAAGCCTTCGTTTTCTCAAACTGTGAAAAATATGGAGGTCAAATAGGCTTTTACAGAAAGGTTGCATGATGCCCTCTATATAAAGAAAGAATTTTGTGTACAGAAGCAAAAAAACAAAATTGATTTCAATTCCTTTGGCAGTTTCTGTATTCCATACAATCTAACTAATGTGCTATTACAAAAGCACTAAATAACTCTTTTATAATGATTTAAGATAAAAGAGTAATGGCAGAATCCCAAACTGAGTCCACTATCAACTATTTTATTATCTCTCAAAATATCTGACAAGAACACAGACTCTAAAATGCACTTGAAATTGTAATGAATTCAGATTTTGATCTGGGGAGTGGTTTGAAAAAACAAGTTTTCCACTCTATGGCCATTTGTAGAAATTGTCCAACTCTAAGCGTGGTTCATTAGTGAGCACTGGATAGTATCTACATAGTGTAAAAAGCAGCAATGTTTCCAAGCAGCACAGTGACTAATGAACTCTTTGTAGAGTTACAAGCAACTGACTTTCAAGTAGCTCATGACCATAATGTGTACTTCTCACTTTCACAAAAGACGACATATCAAAATAATATGTCTTTTTGTTTACATGATGATGAGGCTAGCAATAAAAAGGTCTGAAAGAAAGCACTAATTAGAAATGTGTTCTAGTTTAGGTCACTGCAAGCACCTGAGATTTAAGGAGCACCTCAGAAGCAAAACACCCCATTTATAAAATTTACAAATTACGTTGGAAATTACATTTTTGTTTATTTTTATATTTTGATGTCAGCAAACCTGGTAGAACCCTTAGATATAATTACAGTAAATTACAGAATGCTATGGGAATATTTCCAGTCTTTTTCTTGGTTTACTAATCTTTTTTGTTCTCCCCAAATACATTCTAGTGTCTGCACTACACAAGAAGTCAGAAGTCAATTATCTACAATAACCAAGACACTTCTATACCTTTCAGTCACACAAATGAACTAGATCATTTAATCTAATGTTTAACAGAATAAATTAAAAATGACACACAACAAGTTTACCAGCATATTTCATGTACACATACATTAACAAATTCATCAATACATGCAGTCTTGTTGAAAATCTCTGTATAAAGAGAACAACTAATAATTGCTCAAAACTAAATCCTTACTGCTGTATATTAGAACATCCTGGTTTTATTGCGCAGTCCCCTTGTGCATTATTGTACTATTAAAAAGTTTTATTTTTAAACATATCTAACAGAAAAAGACAAAAACAGCATTCTCTGTGGAGGCAGAGGTAATCAAGAAGGACGGAGCACTGCCCTTTCTGTGCACCATGAAGGTGCTCAGTGATCTCTGGCTCCATATGACAACTTCAGGGTCAGTCACATGCAGTCTTACTGGGAAATCTTGCGGCAGGTCATCTGTTGGTCCTGCTCTGCTTGCGATTTATTTTCCTTGACAGTTCATTCTTCTTTCTGTCAGAACACTCTCTTTGCTTTCTTAGAAGCCACCCCCTTGGTCTCCCCACTGCTGTCTCTGGCACAGTTTCACAACAAAGCACATCACTAAGCCAAAGCCTGCTGAGTCGACTTTTCAACTGTGCTGCCTGTCACGTGACATTCCTCCTCCCAGATAACAATTCGCTGTAGGTAGTATTTTCCAAGTTACGCTTCAGATTCCAGACTTGGGTCTCAGAAGAGTTTCATAATGACTATATACATCGATTCTCTTATCTCACTGGGAGAGACTTAACAGTGCTCGCTGTTTAAAAAGTATAATCATTTCCATGGTCACTTACTTTTGTGCCTGTTGAACAAACTCAAAGGTCTTGCAGAAGACAGTTCTTTTTCCAATAAAAGGGGCAAAGCTCATATATTTTGTTTTTCTTTTTTTTCTTTTCTCTTTTTTTTTAATGTTGTGAGTGATTACATAGACTATGCATTTGCAAAGAAAAAACAAAAACTAGAAATTAAGTTATAGTTCTGGCATTTTTACAACCTTACCACATCCTGCCTTTTGTATTTGCTAATTTTATTTAAAAATAAGCTTATTACAAGTTTGTACAAAAAGTTTTAATGATGCAGCTCTCTTTACAGCCTTTAAAGCTACAAATTTATAAAACATTCACACCCACGAGGACTAATTTAGTCACACTAGCAATATGAACAACAACATATATATAAGAGTGTGACTTCTCAGTCGGTGAAATAAAGGGACAGTAGGACTGTATGAAAACATCTGAGTTCTTTCACGGGTAAGAGTCCCAAAATTGAAATATTTGTATTGTAAGGTAAGTATTGTAATGGTTCTATTTAAGTTGAAAGGACAGCAAAATAGCTCCAAAAGAGATTCCATCAAAAATATACTCTTCTTAGAAAATTACACTGTTTTTTCAAAGCATGATCATTTGCATAATTGATAGCAATGACTATTGAGGCTCTGGCATTGTGTATTTAGGAATATTGCAGAATATGCTGCCATACTCTTAAGTCATCATCTATTAACTGAAATACTAGATATGAATGGCTCATTATCCTAAATGTCTACTGAAAATAATCCTCAAAAGGTTTAACGAGAAAACAAAACCAAATTAAACTAGAAAGACAAAAAAATCTTCTCCCTGTCCTCACAAATGTAAGTAAAACTTCACTATAGAGCAAGCTTAGAGAAATAGTAGTGACAGAGATTATTTCTTTGGGTATACTTGAAGCTGTCAACACAACATTGCCACTATTCTGCCCTTTTTTACAAGCAAAGTGTATGTATTGCTGCAGGCCAAATGAGATACGTATAGAACCAAACATTGCAAGGGTTACCTCATTAGACATATCTCCCAGCTTGTTCTGATAAGCTGTCAAGGTACACCTCAAAGTCTCAAAGACAGAACAGCTCAGAGGTTTATCTTTGCCATTACAAGTGCCTGAAGGAAAACACAGAATTTAAAAATTAAGCCTTATAGCCACAGAGAGGAAACTACTCAGCCTTGATGAGAGGTATTAAAATTAGTCAGGGCTTCAGTGACAATACAAAACACTGAACAGCAGCCTTGTTTGCCACAATTGCTGAATAGGCAATTGCAAATACAGCTGAAAGATTATGTATAAAAGCTTTAATAGAAGACATAGACCTGTAAATTCTTGACTACATTTATACTTAATGCATTTGGTATACAGTCTCACAAATAATTTCCACCAAGGTAAGCCTGTGTTGTTCAGTCAGACAAGCCAGCTTCAAAACCACACAATAACACGCTTTGAAAAACATGTTGTCTGAAAGTTAAATATGTTACACTTCTCCTGACATTATTTCACTGTTGTGACTAAGAATGCATGTTACAATGCATTTACTTACAGCTTTACTGAGCCAAAGATCACATGATTATGTTATGCTTGGAGAGGACTTAAAAACATTTTAAATTATCTTGAATTTCATTCCAAAGGAAATAATAAAAAAAATTATTATCTGTCTGCAGAGTCCTACATAATTTTTCAATTATAAATATATCTATTATATACACACTGCACTTATTTATTAAATGTTTAGACAGAGACTTCTAATATGGTTGCCTTAATTAAAGATATACGAACTAGTCTGAGCATTTCAAAGCCCATACTACAATGTGCCAAGAAAGCAAAACAACACCATAGTGATCAAGAGGTCACAGTATGTCAGCTGATACTCAGTTTCAAAGAACAAAATTATTTTTTTTTCCTGGTGTTACATGTTAATGACAGATTATTGACATATTCTTCTCAGCATTATTCATATTACTATAGAGCATGCATAAACTTATTTTGTAAATTACAGTATCAACTTGTCCACAAGTCTTAACACATTCTACAAGTAAAACCAGCTTTACCAACACTAACAGCAGCCTTATTTTGGAAAAGAAGTGAAAAAATCTGTGGTATTTGAAATTCACAGAGGCTAAACAATCATAACTCCCAGCAGAACTAAACAATGGTAGTGTTTATCAGCACCACTAAGAAATTTACACGGAGTGGCTCATGAAGTCAAATCAAATACTAAATTCAGCCTTTCCTTGGCTCTCCATAAAACTTTGACAGCTAGATGAGGTGCACTTACAGGTTGAGGTTTTTTTAAGAATTCTACGATTAATGCTATCTAAAAAGAATGATGTTCTACTTAATGCATTGTATAAAAATTATGAGATTTCTCCTGTAGGTTATACAAAATGCACCAATAGCAAACGGTGGAAAACTTAGATATACACACTGGTCACAAAGTGAAAATTCATACAATTTGTTTCCTCTTCTCTCCCACCATTTTCATAATATCACAGAGTGTAGAGTGCTATTCACATTGGACTAGGTGATACTGTTAAAGCGACACCTAGTCAAAGCAACATATATTCAGTAACAGAAGCAAGATCTGCTCTACAGCAGACAAGTGAATTTAAAAAGAAAACACATACGAGTGACAGACTTCTGCTCTCTTCTATCAGCCACTCCAGTAGACAGCTATTTACCACAGTTTCTAAAGGTCTACAGAGTCAAAGAAAATAAAGATCTTCTTAATAAGAGTCCAGGGCCCTCTGAATCCTAGAGATGTCCCACACTGCAATGTTACATATAGATTCAACTTAAGAATTCATAAAATCTAACCTTTTGTGAGAAGTTTAGATTTCACATTGAAGAAAGAGACAAGTGACAAGTTACTATAATTTTTATCACTTAACCACAGCTATAGCTATGCACAGAGCTCCAGTTCAGTCTGCTCAATTACAAAACCAACTTCTCACTACTATCCATTATAGGAATATTTTGCAGTGATCTTGTTACACAGAGAAAATAAAGTACTATTCTTCCACACTTGTTGCTCTGTAGAAGTGGGAACTCATAACTCTCATACAGTTTAAAATAATACCCATTAAGTCAATTTAGGGGTTATCTTGTATTCCGCAGTTTTTATTAAGCTGTCTAAATAATGTGTCTCCATTTCTTAAGTCCCAACCTGCAAAGCTGTCAAAGAGACATTAATTTACATCATGTTTGCCAAAACTAGACTTTTGCAGTAAACTTTCCATGCTGTCATTCCTTGCCTTTGCTGCAACTCTATTTCTAGGTAGCTCAGTTTGCCAACAGAAATACCAGAGGCAATCTTCCTGCACTAGCTGAAAACAAGGCTATAGCTTTAACACTGGTCAAACGTTGTCCGGCTTCATACAACTATTCAACATGCAACATAATACAAACGACATTCAGCTGATGCGGAGGCACTATGTCAGCCATGAGCAAAAAAAAATAAAACACTTGAGCATATGCCCCATATTGCCTAAGAGTTTGAGGGAAGAATTTTGAGAAAATGCCGAGTTCAGTAAGAGTCTTGCAGAAAATATACAAATGACTAAACTCTTAACCCTGTTGCTTCAGACTTTCTGCCAGCAGTACTGAGCCTAGCTCAGTTAGAGTTGATTTTTTTCACACAGAGTTAAATTTTTTTCAGAGCAGTTTGTGGTGCTGTGTTTTACGTTTTTGAATAAAGTGGTACTGGTGGCCTGCATTAAATGGTGAGGCTAACTCAAAGCAGCTAACGCTCTTAGAATTTTATATCCATTTCACTTTTTTCTCATATTACCACAACCACAATCACTTTTTTCCTGAAATGAAGACAAACTCACCTGAGAACAAACCTGTTGCCAAATAACTGCAAAATATGATAAACAAAACAGATACAAAGTGAAATCACGTAAACAGCCTAATAAGAACAACAATGCTGTGGGAAATTTATAAAGGTCACTGAAAGAGGAGAAGACGTGGATTTATGCTTCTTAGTTTGGCATGTATAAAGAACAAAAACTTTCTAAAATTCTTTGATTTTTAATCTTAAAAATATAAAGTCTTATCTTCTCTTTCTTGTATAGCCTAGTCCAATCAGCACTTAAATCAAGAGGTTTGATCTTACAATATTGATAGATTTTTAAGTATTTAAAGTTGGAAACAAGAAAGACTGCCAAGTCAGCTGTGGCTCATGAAGCCCCTCATCTGCTCATTAGACTACAAAAATTTATTTAGGATTTTTACTTTCATTGGCATCTAGGTATTTCCATTTTAAATATAATTACAATAATTCTTTTTAAGTTGAAGAAATATTGTTACATAAAAAAATTTTAACTACATCAGAGTAATAATAAAACAATGAAAAAACATTAAAAAATAGATTTCACGTTTAAAAGCACAGTAAATATGTAGAACAAATGTCTCAGTCAATGTCTATTTTAATATTAACTATAAAGACTCAGTCCACAGTAGAACTAAATTTTACTATCTGCTTCAACAGAGCCTCTACAGAGTTGCTAAAGCTTAAAAAAACTCTTTAAATAAGATTTTTCAAATTTACCTCAAAAAAAGCAAATACTGAATTTACTCTTACAGAAACAGGTCAAAACTGTTCTCTGCAAAGCTTACCGCCAGGGAGAATAGAAAACCTACCCAAAAGATAATTACTGTTTTGGAAACTGCACTTTGGCAGCAGCCTCCAGCTCCCCCCAGAATTGCTTAAGTCCCTATGAGCATGTGGAATTTTGCAAGATGGTGGAAAACATACAGTCTTAAAGAGCTTTTCAGACTGATGTATCTACAGTAAACCTACAGGTATTACCTATGGGTATTATAACTGATACCAGTTACCAAATAAAAAAAATAATATAGTCCATGGGAGGAAATCAGTGCATCATAGATTCAAGGCTAGAACTTTAAGGACAAAAGAAATCTAAAGAAGTTGTTCCCTTATTGAAATTTAACAGTATTAGGCCTTAAAAAAGGGTATTTTTGTGAAGATACCAAAAAATGCATCTTCATTTAAAGGTGTTATACTACCGAGTTATATCTACTGTTGCTGAAAAGGTCAAAAACATATCATCACAATTTACATAAAATAAACCCATTTGCTCTTTAAGCCACATTTTTCCTGTTTTTTTCCAGTTTACTTTCATTGTACGTTGGAAGCATTTCATGTCTAGTATGTGATTTTCTAATAGGAAATACATACAGATATCTTTTATGCATAGTGTTTAACTTTCACCTTTAAAAAACTATTAGCTGGATATTAAAGTTCAGTTTGTTTATGTTACCCACTATTTAAAATGTCTAGCAAGCAAAAGTTTGTTAAGTTGACAGAATAATTACATAAAAAGCCAAGTAGCAGAATCACAACATCTGACTTACAACTAATTTTCATGAAAACAAAGAAATATTTGTTCTGTACTAGATCAAATGAATATAGTATTGGTCCACAATAAACTGTAAAAAGTATTGTATTATATCTTGTGTCCTACACAACCTTTTTGAATATATGACCTTTAAGTTGCTGAAGGTTGCCTGAGAATTTGGCTCAGTTCAGGCAAAACATCTGTTCCCTTTGCAGGTATACTGTAAGGACTTTTTTCTCAGTTGGATTTAGAGCACAGCAAGTGCTTTTCTGACCGATCATATACACCTCAGCATTTGTATATCAAGCTCCGGGCTAACAACAGCAGGTCCACATTCCATCACCCTTTCTCAGCTAGCAAGGCCCTTTGACTGCTGTGAGAACTGCTCCTATCATGTCATCAAATCAAAGCATGTTGCGAAGAGGGAATGCAAGAGGCATCTGCAGAATTCCCACAATGTAGTGACTTTGGAACATTGACAGATGCATCTGTCATTTTACACCTTCAACTAACCTGCTGTCCGCTGCCCTGACATAGCAAAGCTGTCCAAGAGTAACTCCAGCTCTCTCATGTTGTTTTCATACGTCTCTGTTAGAAAGACCTGGTGTTTCTTGGCCTTTATTTGACAGGAGATACAGACAAGACAAGAGGAGGGCGGGGAAAGAGCACATTAAAATAGTAAACACAAGAATACACATCACAATGCTATATTTTTTTCCCTTTTAAATTTAAGTTCCTGCTACAACTCTTACTATGCATTTTCTTGAGCTAAGAGATGAAACATGAAATAACAAATAAGTAAAACAGAACCCTGAAACATACCTAAAATAAAACTCAAGGCTTCAGGTACTCAAAAGAAAAACAAAAGATGGTTGTACGAAAACTCAGTCTTGATCATCATCTGCTTTAAAAATACCTCAATGAACATTAAATTCTGCCCATCTATACAAGCAATAAAATCATTTGTTACACACTACAAGGGCATCCAGAAAGACACCAAACTATTAGCAGAGAGGCTAAAAAATCTATGATTTGGCACTCTGTCAAATCCCACACCTATTCCCATTGCAAATCTGCCTACTTCTATTACTAATATCTTCCATGCTGGACAGT
>VYZS01070946.1:32372-44803 GCA_013400695.1 Neodrepanis coruscans | reverse complement strand
TGACCTTTTAGTACAGTGAAGAGCATTTGGAATAACCACCTTGTAGTTTCATTTTAAATTTGTACATTGGTTTTATTCTGCAGTAAAAAGGCAGTTGTGAGCTTAATCTGATATGTGTGGCACTGACAGCTTACTTTGCTGAGTCAAATTTCTTCTTGTGTAGCTGATAAGCAATAACCACAGTTACTGGTTTCACTTCTATGTCTTTTCTGTGATGAAAAGTTAAGTGTTGATAAAACATTATGGAACACTGAGTCAGTTGCAGAAGTCTTAAATTTCCATCTTTTTAATTTGTTCTTTTGGATGATAAGCACCAAAAATATCAATTATGATAATAAGTGAAATTAGTCCATAATCTTTACCCTCGGATCTCTTTCTCTTGGTGCATGAATAAGTTCCAACCCATTATGGAGATATAAAACATGATTTTGGAAGCAGGAGCCTCAAGTTAGACATCTAAATAATAGACCTGTTTTTTTAAATCTTTAGAGTTCTTGAAAGCCTGTGAGTTCCCAGCAGCTCCCCTGGAAGCTCATGCAAGCTGCTGGATGGACTTTTGAAAACCAGGCATCCCATTTACATGCTTTTCTCCCTAAAACCTTAAATAGTTTTTTTTAGAGGCGCTGTCACATCCCATACAAAAAAGCTGTCGCTTTTAATGCATCCTAGTGTCTGTAGATGCCCAGTCAGCTTTGTGCCTTTTTCCCTTATTATGATGGTTTCTACTCGAAAAAAACCAAAAACCACAAACAAAAAAAAAAGCCCCAACCAAACCCCAACAAACAAACAAACAAACAAACAAACAAACAAACAAACAAAACCCCAACACAACCAAAAAATCCAATCCTGCAACCTAGGACTTTAACATCATAACTATAAATGCCAACAGCCCCATTAATTGTTAGTTCAGCCCTAAAAGGTACTGAGCCTCTTTCGGTGGTGGAAGAGCCTTGAACTTTCTATGCCTTCGGTGAATGGAAGTTCAGCTTCTGCTTGCAGTCTGAGACNTGCTTGCAGTCTGAGACTCCCCTGAGCACAATTTTGTGGCAGGCTGAACCCACACTCTTCAAGAATGATTCCTTTTACTCTAGTGCGTCATTGCTGGTTCCTGTAAAAAGTGAATGAGTCTTTGACACACACAAGCACCCTTTCCTTTCCTCTTCATCACTCAGAAAGCAGCTTTACTTGTCATTATACTGTACCTTCTGATACTTAGGAATCATTTGTGTTTGAGAGATGAGAACATACTCCACGTCCAGGAAAACATGTATATAAGCTAGAAAAATGTTAAACCAACATTTTAGGTTGGTTAGGGCTCACTAAGACTCTCAGAGGGGAGGGCACGGCTATGTCAATAATGCTTTTATTCAACAAGCTCAGTGTACAGCAAAGTGGCAAAACAAGGGAATGGGTGTGTGGGGGAGAGGGGAGGAAAGGTGCAGCACAGAGTCTGTGGCCTCCCTGCCTACTTTGCCTACACCAGAAGATGGGGACAGCTACTGACAGGAAGTGGGTATGATAGCACTGCTAGTAGCCATGCTTGGCAGGCTGGCCACAAGTGCCAGAGGCCTCCAATGCCTCTGCCTCTCCCTCCCCTTCCCTCCTGGATCCAGCTTAATCCTTCAGACTCCTGTCCTAGCTCATCCCTTAGCCCTGCCACTCCCTCTTCTGTGGCAGGAACAGCCTTCTTACAGACCAAGGTAAAGACCAAGGTAAAGGTACAAGACCAAGGTAAAATTCAGATTTTCCTCCATAGTGTCTGCCTTACACTAGTTTTTTTGGCTTCATTTTTCTATCCTTAAATTTCATGCAGTGTCTTTACTGAGTTTAGCAGTTCTGCAGGGCTTTCCAATTGCTTTATAGAGTACACTAAGCTTAGGTATGAATTACCATCACCTGATGCTCAAAACTCACTGCACCTCTACCTAGATCCCAAATTTATGAGTTTTAAGCTGTTTCCAATTTTTTTCAGGGGTCAGAGTAAAATTTTTAATTAAAAACACTGAAGAAAAATATTGATCTTTTAACTGCTTTCTCAACTGTAGTATGGCCAAGAGAAGAGGTCAGGGAATGTATGCTTTGATGATGCAAAGCATGGTAAGAAAATCATCTGTCATGTAATCCCAGCCTTTTACACCTGTTTTTAGGTCAGCAAAGAAAATGATTCATCATTCCCTAAGAAGACCGAAGCTGATTGTTAGAACCTTGACAAGCAATATTTTCTGTGGTGCCATGCGTCTTTTTTTTTTCCCTTCGGGCATGGTTTCCAGAGAAAAGACAGTCTTATGCAGCATGCAATGCAATAAAAGAGGTGAAAATTGCAATGAGATTCTTATCTGGTAACAGGATAATTACTCTCTGATAAACAGTACTGGGAAAACAGTCTATAAAATAAATACAAGAACACCTTTAGCTTTTAACTGCAACTATCTGGTTTTCTCTGAATGGCAGGTGTTACGACAAAGCTGTTACATATAACCGTTAAAGAGCTTTCAAGGACTGTGGAAATAATAAGTAAATATATACTCGGAAAGAAACCAGTCCAACTTCTGATTCAGATAGTCTTATGAGAAGCCTATTGTTCTCCATAGATTTTTTTTAATTACTGTCTTAATAACTTCTGTGCTACATTATTACTGGGCATTTTGGAAATAGCTGTATCTCCAAATGCAGAAACCTGAATTACTGAATTTGGTGTGCTTCAGTTTAGGCAATAGGAGAGTGGGAGTTTTCAGTACTGTGATTACAAGTCTGGACTTCCAAATTCCTTGCAAATTTCATTTTGATATATTAGTCTTTCCTGGAATGGAGCCATATATAAGAATAAACTGAAACATTCAGTCGTGGAATTAGTATGGAGAGATTCACTTCTAAACTGTGCCAAAGGGTAGAGCTGGTCGATGTTTTCAGTTGTGACATGAAAACAGATCAGGGTAGTTTAATCAGTGAAGCAGAGAGACTTGGAAAGATTCAAAAAAGAGCTGCTCTTACACCAATAATAGACAGGCTGGATGAAGCAGGCTGTATTCACCTATCTCCTTTATTTGCTTCTGCTCTTGCTTTTGGTTTGTTTTTTCCCTAATGGCTTACAAAATATGTGCCGTAAATTATGACATGGCAAAGCTTTTAGAAAAAAAAACCAACAATAGCTGTGTTAGTTGGGTATTAAAATCTCTAAGTTGATCTGCGGTGAGAACCACCAGTAAGTCAATGGGTTCTGTCTCTCCATCATGCTGGGAAGATTCCATAGGTCCTGCCCAGCCCAGAAATCTGAGTTTACCTTTTGCAGAAAAGTGGGGCATAGAGAATAGGGAAAGGAGGAGGAAGAGGAAGCTGTACACACCCTGGTCTTGCCCTGACATGGAGTTCTGCAGCACTCCCAGGTCTCTCAACATAGAGGGATTCAAAGTACTCAGTAAAATTTTGTTTGTAACTTTGTCATTTATTGAGTCTGATTTTTATATATATTTATAATCACAAAATATGCAATTATGCAGCTTAACCATCAGGTAATTATTTTGCCTTCTAATGTGATCGCTTTTGAATATCTGATGAGGTTTTGTCAGTGATGTTAGATCTTGTTCAGAAAAATATATTTGAGCTGTGTGTGTACATGTATGAGTGCCTATAAACGCCCACGCATGAAAGGTGATGCAATTTCCCATTAAAGTTTAGAATATTCTCAGCTAAGAAGAGATAAATAGTGTTTTTACTTCCCTGTCATAAATAATGACAATCACTAATGACAGTGCTCCCTTGTGTAGGACCCTTCACAGCCTTTACCCTGCAGAACAGGGATAGGGGAATCATGGGAGCAATGGCTGGATTGGCGCATACACTGTTTAGCTGCTCAGCTTCATGTACTAATAGCAGAGGCAAGGTTAGGAGCTTGAACTCTGGGGGTTTAATCCCTAGTTCTAATCATCATACAATTTCCTTTATCTTGAAAGTGTAACAGCAGAGTAAGGAACCTACAGTATCATGCTCATACTATCCTCCTAGGCATACATTATTAACCATTATTAACCATGGTCAGGGACTGCACTACAGACACTACAGAGATCTTTGTTGTGATCCAGTATAGCTGTTCTTTTCTTTCTTTTTTTTTAATTAGCTGTTGTCATTATCTGGTACCTGAAATCCCAGGTTTATCTCATCTGCTTGGTACAGAAACTAGAAATGTGACATCCTGACATCAATGTTGGCTTTTAATAACTACAGCACATTGCTTGCACCAGGCATGAAAACAAAATAATTAATTTTCTAAAGCAGCTTGAGGAGAGTATTTCTCGATGGAGGCCAGACTACACACTCAGAACTAACCATCCTATAATAGGGGTTGTACAAGTAGGGAATATTGGCAGGCATCCATTGTACATAATCCACTGCATAATTATATTTGATAGCAGCTTTCTGGTATGTGTGGATAATAAACAGCTCATATATCTATGAATGCGGAATGCCCCTAAAATGAGATAGTGCATGCTCAACATTAGTTTTCCAAGTCTTTTTCATACTGTAGTATTACATTACATTTACTAAATAGATTAAACCATGTTGCAGCATTAATGGATACATTAGACCAATGGACAAGCAAGAGGATTTATGCAAGGAATATTGATTGATCTGAATAGAAATGATGAGTGTAAATCTATGTGCAATGCAATCACATCATACTCTAGAGAATACCAGTAGAGGTGTTTTTATCCTGAAAACACAGCGCCCACTAATTTTCCTTTAAAATCGTAGACAACGTTTTATAGCCACTGTTATATACATGACTTCAGTATGCATTGCATTTTGTGCCTACTCTGGAAACATTGAGGTCTAAGCAAATGTGCAGTATAATGAAATCAGTAACAGTTACAATTTGGATTCAATGACACTGTATTTCTAAGTCTCTGTTATGGACAACATTAAAGAATTGTTTACCAGAAGCCATCACTCCCCACCCTATGGCACTATGGTGATGTGAATAATCCTCAACAGCCTCCATTCCACAAAAAAGGCAACTATTCCTTCAAAACTGCATGGGTTGACGAGACAAAAAGAGATTCATAGATATAAGAATAAGTAATTTTTTAAGGTAGTGTAACATATAATGTATAAAAATATATCTTTATCTAATTAAGTTTCTAATTTAAAGTGCATGGCTATTTTAGATGATGTGATAGGTTAGTATATTGGCATAACTTACCAATATTCACAGTATTGTGTTTTCTATGTCATTTATGTTTTTGTGTCATTTATGACAGTTTAGAACGAAATGTCATCATTGAATGCGAAATACAGGTAAATTACACTGGCTGGTATAATTTGTTGTCATGACTATTAATTTTGATTGCTATTAAAGTTTTGTCTTCCTTCTAATTCTAGCTTTCTAATCCATGGAATTGTGTAAGGCAGATCAAGTTTTCCCCTTTGCAAGTCATTGCTGTGTACTTACCAGATAATTGGGAAAAAACAGAGGTGGGTGCACCGATAACATAGTACACAGAGTGATCAGTATCAAACACTTGCTATTAAATGTTAGAGAGCAGGGTTTCCATGTTCCCAGTGCTTTTCTAGAATATATAAAACTACTTTCTTATCCAAACAGTTATGCATTCTGTCACAACTGTTGATGACTAAATACTATTACTGTGCTTGTACTCAGGAATGGTACATAATCAGAAACTCAGACAACCAGACAGGAGATGATCTCAGAATGACTGAGTTCGTCCCAGTTCTCCGGAGCTGAATTAGATCATTTCCAAAAGATATTTGCCTCCTCTGATTGCCTGACCCTGTACTAGAATACTTGTACTTGGCTATATACCTGTCTTTAGAAAGTGTTTTCTAATGCCTAACATAGATCTGTGTGTAAATTAAGCCAATTGTTTCTGATTTGGATCAATAAATAGCACAGATCTGATAGGCAGGATGGATGTGGCGTTGAGCAGTGTGTTCTAGTGGAAGGCATCTCTTGCCCATGGCAGGGGGAGGTAGGACTAGATGATCTTCAAGGCCCATTCCAACCCATTAACATTCTATGATTCTATAATAGGCCCACATAAACCAATTGATACAACGTCTTTGCCAGTTAATTCTGCCTAAGAAAACACAGCTCCCTGTTGCAGCTGCTGAACGGCAGCTATCCTTATCCCCTCCACTGCCTGACTGATAGGACATGATGCTGCTTTAGTGCCTTAGGGCATCAGTTTCTTACCAGCTCCTGGCAGTTTTACACCATTCATTTTTTCTCCAGTCAAATGCTATATAATTTCAGCTTCATTATCATTACATTTATTTTTACTGACTGACACCAAAGATTATATGTCTTCATATTTCTGTTTGATTTTTTGGCTAAATATTCATTATATTACATCATACTTGGGGCATGCCTCTATCTCATACACCAGTTTTTCTAGCATGTTATGAACAATGTTACTTTATTTTTCATTAAGCAGAAGCAAATAAGTCATTTCTCTCCAAAAAAGGATGACACAGATAGTATGCTGGAGTTCTGGGTGAACTGGCAAATTCCAGATCAAATTCACCTAGTACCCAAGTGCAACACCAGAAAGACTTACTGGACAACCACCACATAAATGCCATGTGGGCTCTGGGATATGGTAGGTTCTCTCTGAAAGACAGAGGGAAGCCCACAACTAGAACACGTTTAAGAACTTGGTCCATCCATTATCTGCATTCAAAGTCTGCTGCCTTTCTGTGAAACACTGACAGAAGAAAAATGTATAAAATCTTGTTTTAGTCACTGTTACCAACAGATAAGACTATGTTTACTTGGGGACAGATCAGCTGAGTAAAGCCCCATTTTCTGCGGCCAACTTTCCTGATCACAGCTACATTCTAAAATAAGTCATATTCTGAGTCATTTTTTTAAGACACTAATGACACAAAAGTTTAGGATTATGGTGTATGAATAAAACAGACTGTTCTGTGAAAGGTTACACAGACAACACCAGTTTTCACAGCAGAAGATCTGTCTCTGCTTTTTTCCTACACTGGATGGAAAACAGAGATTAAGCAGTATTCTACAAAAGGCATGAAGAAAGAAAGATATAGCCACACAATGATATATGCACAGATGTAAATACACTTATCTGAGCAGATGTAAAAGCTACTAAAACAAATAGATCAGAAAGAAAGCTGGAAGAATCTTATCCATGCCAAATATAGCTATAAAGAAACATAGAATATAACATCAATAACTGCAAATTAGCCAAAACTTTTGGAAGCAAATAAAACACAGATGCCTTCTCTACCACATCTCTCAATTTCTGATTATTTTCAGCTTCTGGGTGGCTCATATTTCTGCACCAATGAGCCTCATTTCAAAAAAATCTGAATCTTGAGGCCAAGAGAGATACCCCTCAGCTCTGCACTCTGGGCTGAAAGGAAGAGTACCAACAAGAGACCACAGATGGGAGATGGCATCAGCTCCTTGGGAGTTCCACCTTGTGCTGCATGCCACAGGGTCCCAGGATGAGCTGGCAGTGCCCGTCTCAGCAGATTCTGCTGGCTTGCTTCCCGGCTGTCACTCTTGTTAGGGATTTGGATTACCTAGCAGCTTCCACAGTGGCACAACCTGGCTGTTAGCCTCATGGCACTTGCCACCAGGACCCTACTGCCTTGGACACAATCTGCAGTGTGCATGCCATATTTTATCTACCCCTGTGCTAGATCACAGGATCAGGGTTTCAGAAGTCTCCATCTTCTTGGTCTTCTTTTTCCCTACTGATCTGCAGTGTGATTTTCAGTGATTTTTTTTCCTTCCCTATCCTTCCATTTCCCTGGCTCTAACTGCAAGTGGTTTGGTGCAGACTGCCTTTCAGTATGATGCTACATAGCATGGAGTGCAAGAGGGACCCAGTTCTGAAGTTCTTTAGGGAACAATGCAAATACAGTTAGCAAGCTGTTTTCTTGACAATAGACATGTATTTTGCCTTTGATCATTCATGGTATAATAATCCCCAAGTCAACTTTCTGAAGAGATTCAAGGAAATTCGTTGGCTCTTGCCTTGAGATGGATAAGAAAATACATCTGAAGGATTTTCTCAGGTGTGGTCGTTGAAGTATACAGAGGATACAAAGACAAGTAACAGGCTTTTGTTAGTAATAGGCATGCCTTTCACATGGCATGTTTCTTGGCCACTCCTATGACTGATAATTACTAAAGCATACACAAACAAATATGGAGAAATATGTGTATGTTTAAACGCCTAACATCATGTTATAGTTCTTTATCCTAAGAAACAATAGCCCCATGGTGTAGTTTATTACTGTAAAAACAGAAAGATACAGTTTGTAAAACATAAACATTATCTGCTGTAAACAAAGGTTCTGATTGAAAGAAAAATAAACTAAAAAAATCTTAATGTAGTTGGCTTAGATACCTTAATCACTGCTAATTATGATGCATATGTTTTACATGGATTTCTCTCACTTGAATTAGTTAAAGTATTATGTGAATGTTGGTGTCTTATTTTTCTGAAAATTTGTTAGAATTTTCATATGTTCTTGTTCAACCAAGAAATTACACATGAAAAATATTTTCATATTTCACATTGGAATTAATCCTTAGTGTTCAGTTATATCATCTTTCTCATTATGCCTATGCTACATTAAAAGTAGCTTTAAAATATTTAGTCTATATTTCTAGTCCATTTTCACACAGCTATAACATAGCTAACGATAGGTGAAAATAATTATTTCCCATGTTTGGTATTAGATGTGATATCTAAAATATATTTTTGGGAATAATTTTTTTGCAGCATAATTACTACTTTTTGCTTGCAAAGACCTATTGTGGCTTGCCAAAGGGAACTTCTAAAAGGTCATAATTTATGTTAACATTTTAAAACAAATTCTGGCTACTGCAAGTTCTAAATATTCATATTCATAATAGTTGACTGCTGTATCTCTACTACAGTAGTCAGTTTCTCATCAGTTCCAGTGTTCTCTTGAGGATAAATGCCCCCCAAAAATGGTTAAAATCAACTTAGCTGAGACTGAAGATGCAAGTTAACAAACAAAATCCAACAATAACACTGTAATAAAAGCAAACTATTTTTCTAAAAGCGTTATGAAAACCTGTTCTTTGAAAAGGAATTATCATGTTTTGCAGCACACTTCTTATAAGATCAAACTGTGAATCCCCAGCAGAACTTCATCTCTTCTCAAAACACAGATAAAATACACAAAGCAAAACAATACACTGTGTCTCATCCTTTCTGAAAGTCTTAGTCTATTCATCACAAATTCTTGGTATTGACCACCACTACCAGCTTCTTTTAATGAACTGGTTTTACTCATTCTGGTAATTGCTTGTTATCCATTTCCACACCACTGGCTTATTCATTATTTCCAGCAAAACAGTACAGATCTCATTTTATGAAAATGATTTTTATACAGCATATAACATAATTTCTTTTTAGTTTTAATGGAGTTTGATTGCAGTTTAATTCAAATTCAAATAACATATTAGAATTCTCCATTTAAATGCATTTCAGTGTAAGTGGATTCTATTTTCCATAGTGATTTTAAAAAGTAATAGAATTAAAATACTGGAATTTAAAAATATTGAAAAACATAATTTCACAAAGAAAATTTTGATCTAAAATCAGAAAACAGCGATGTAGAATTTTCTTCCTCTTTCAATACACATTCTCAAATTTTTGTTTTTCTAGAACAAAAAATACTTCAGAATTATGTAAGTATAGAAATAGCTACTAATGCTAGTCAGAATTAATTTTATAACAATATTTAATTAGCTTCTTAAAGCATTAATCTCTAAAAATAGCTGTAAATTTCTAAAAATTAAGATATTTTCAATTAGAAAAGAAATAAGGGATTTCTTAATTTCTGTATGGGGAAGCTTCCATTGTTGATGAAAAAATAAATCAGAAATGTTGAAAGTAGCTTGTTGTTTTCAGGAACACAAATTTAAACCTTTTTTAAGATTGTTATGAAAAGAAAAAATCTTTTATTTAAGGTTTCCTTTTCATGATTTATAACTATTATAAAATGTATATTGTTTGAAACATCTCCTTGACTTTGAATTTTAAAGCAAATGCAGTAGATTTTATATTTTCAAAGAATCTGACAATTCAGGTAAGTAATTTTAGCCTCTACAACAAATTAGTCATAATATCATCTGGTTTAGCCACTGTTTATATTTAATCATGTTTGGAAATTTTTCCCTGACATCACTTAAGTTGTATATAAAGAAAATCAAGAAAATTGGTTTAGGTCACTTTAGATGTTTGTATAGCTTCTTTCAACTCTGGGAAACAGAATAGTTTGATTACTTGATCTTCAGATTGAAAGAAAAAAATAATCATATCATTTTTTGAAAAAGTCCCTGACAAAAATCCAATGAGCATATACATCCGCAGCAACTATGTGGCACTTCTACATTATAAATTCATTCAAGTTGACAGCATGAGTTTATAATTTCCCGTGGCAATCTCTACTGACATCAGAGAGGCACAGGAGGCAGAAACAAAACAGAAAGGCAGATAGAACATTTTTAAAGACAGAACCATTACATACACTCTCCCAAAATACCCGGAAGATTTGAGATGAAAGGGTGATCTTTGTGTTGAACACTGTTTATCAGGAGAATGATAAATCAGCACATTTGAGCACAGAGGTGAATGTCAAGGGACTGCAGAAATTCCCTTTCCACGTTCATCCCGATCATGAGGCTGCACATTCATCTGGCCAAAGGACCCGGTGCCCCTCAACCCCTCCTTGAAAACAGCCCAGTTAACAGAGCCCGACTGGAGTTTAAAAGTCCAGAGATCTTCAGGGGGAGACAACAACCAACGCTTTGCTTCTCCCTCTCAAAAGTGAAGCTTATTGCATGTAAAGTGAGATGTTTAATGCCTCTGAAATCTGAGGAAGGGTTTGTTTGTGTACCTAGCTTGTTACAGCTGCCTAAGTATTAGGGAAAGGGGAAGGGGAAAGGGAAAGGAAAAAGGAAGGAAAAGGAAGAGAAGGGAAGGGAAGGGAAGGGAAGGGAATATGCTTAATGCATGAATGTTATGAAAAATGAAGGGAGGTGGCATATGTACATATGAACATTTTAATGTGATGTGACTTTCCACATATTTTAAAAAGAAATATTTGATCTGTGCATTTGAATCTCTGACACATTCACATTTAAAGGTTGTGGTGTTTGCCATGAATTTCAGAATATTGTTCTGATAAATCATGGACTTCAGAAATTGATGAGGATTTTCTGTGATTTTAAACTAAAATATATTATGAGCATAAATTAAGTTCTTGCTAAGTATGTGTGGTCTCCTGAAAACACTCACATGCCACTGGGCTTTTCCTTGAAGACCTGAGAGGTACCAGTTCTCACTTCTCTCTGGGGGAAATCAGGGTTCTCCCCTCTGCCCTCAGCCAGTTTCCCCTTGCTGGCCCCCCCCAGGTGCTGCTTCTAAACTTTCCAGAAATAGGAAGGGCGTGTGGAATTGCTGGGGTGAGTTTTGAAGTAAGGAAAACAAATTTTACCTAAGCTATAGGATTTCATATATGCTGGATAGCACTGTGAGCCCAAATACAGTAATCATATGGTTCTTTCTGATATTCTTTTCACTTCTTTTTTTTTTTTTTTTTTTTAGTTATTCTAAATCAGTGCATTAATTCCAAGTCCTAGACATACACTTTTTGAGTTATAAACCCACTTAGTTAAATTACACTTCCCATTGTATAGGGGATTTGAGTCCAATCCCTCCCAGTTAAACCAGTATCAGAGCTGGTTCTGGAGCAGGACCATAGTCATCCTTGAGGCCCAGAAGAACGTGTGCTGGAGGGTACCAGCTGGGAGAACTGGACTAGGCTGTGTGTTTTTTCTCACGGAAACAGAGTAGATATGTATACGTTTTGCGATTTTTTCCCCCTGTAGTTAATTTCATTATTTGTAGGAACAGCTCCATACAAAACATTCTCTGCATTGGAGAAGGGGTGCCTGCACACCCAGCTCCTCCTCACACTGTGCCCTCCTTGCCCTGCTGCATCTCCTGCTGCAGTCCTGTCGGGGCAAAGCCTTAGCTGGGTGTGGGGGTTCCTGAAAGCTTTTTGGGCGCTTACTTCCTGCCGGAGCTCTGCGCTGTGAATGGAAAGTAGGGGGGAAAAAAAAACGCACAGAAGAATCCGCATTTTCTGGAGAAGGGGAAAAAAAAAAAAAGGTTATTTCCCAGGATGGGGGGGAGGATGGGGGGGAGGGCGACAAAAAGACATAAAAACCACCCGAAACCCCCAAAGGGTTATTTCCCAGCGCCTTGCACGCTGAGCTCTAGGAATGAGTCAGGGTTCTCAGTGCTGCCTCAGCCGGCTGAGCCCGAGCCCGTGCAACGCCGGGAGCGGCGGGGCCGGGCCGGGGCCGGGGCCGGGCCGGGCCCTGCCGCGACCCCCCG
>VYZS01070946.1:19311-31687 GCA_013400695.1 Neodrepanis coruscans | reverse complement strand
GAGCCTGTAAAAGATACTCCAGGAGCAAGGGAAGGTCCCTGGAATAGCTATTCCAGGAGCAGGGAAAGCAGAGAAGGGAAGGGGGGGCAGGTCCCTGGCAGGAGGATTCCGTGGGATAATGGGAAAAGCAGCGTCTGGGGAAGGCTCTGGGGGGACCTGGGGGGGCCCCTGTACCGCGGGTTTCGGGGGGCAATGGGATCCGTCTGCACTGCGAGGCTCGGGGGGGGACTGGGGTTTGTTCACCGCGGGCCTCGGAGGGGGACTGGGGTCTGTCTGCACCGTGGGGCTCGTGGGGGAACTGGGGTGTGTTCACCGCGGGGCTCTCTGGAGGGCACTGCGGTCCGTCTGCACACTGGGGTCCCCCCGCGGCGGCCCGCGGTCGGTGTCGCCTGGTGATGCTGCGGGCGGGGGGCGCGGGGCTGCCCGCTGTCTGGGCGGTGCGGTGGCAGCTGTGGTGGTGGGAACTGACGCCGGCGAGGCGGGGAGCCGCCTCTGGCTGCAGCCGGGAAAGGGTGAGCAGCGGACACAGGTTTCCTTGAGATTGCTCTTTTCATCTGCAACTCGGGTGTAAGATTAGCGTAAGTGTGCGGAATACCCCTGGCTTTGTACATGGATTCCACTTAGGGGATCCCCGACTGAGCTAGCTGGAGCTCTTTAATCCTAGCACGGTAAAAATGCAGTGTGGGAGCGGGCTGCAGTCCTGGTCACAATATCGCTGTATTAAATAGGGGCAGGGAGAGAATTGATGTGAAGCTTTGTGAAGGGGGAGGATTTTCTCAGTCCTGCAGAAAGTGGATGAAACTGGATGGAGATGGAAGTGCTTCTGCTCTCCAGCTTCATACACTCCACAGCAGAGCATGCGGTTCCTGAGGACGTCTTTTATCATGCTGCTTTGCTAGGAACCGCCAGTGACACACACAGCAGCAGCAGTACCCGCAGCCAAAACCCTTGCTTGTTTGCTAAAGTGCACATTCCTAAATCTACCTCAGCACACAATGCTCCATAGCATTTTATTGTCATTTGAATATGTACATATTTCTGCTCCCCGCAGGCGTTTTGAGGCAGGACCTTGTTTCTTCCTCATGATGTATTCATGAAGGGCTTAGTTCAGGAGAGAGCAGACCAAGGCAGAAACCTCCAAATGGTATTATATACAACCAGGTGACAGTAATATAGCCTGTGATATTATATTTCCAGGACTCCACCATGTGCAATGAAGAAAACTTTTGAGTCCTGCAATCCTGACACAAGTTCTTGGACATAACTTCCCTTCACACATGGATAGTTAGCTCTGCCATCCCCATTACCCGGGTCTCACCCGGGAATAGTTGTATTTAGCCCATTGCTCAGTAAAATCCCTCAGCACACAGTTGCTCTGTAGCTGTGTGCATATCCTTCTGCGCAGACTGAAAAACAAACTTTGTAGTGTTGTATCAGCCACACAGGGACGTTAATACATGTCACCCTCCTGGTTCATGTATACCTTTCCACCACGTTTTTGCTTTGCTTGTAGCTGTCTACTATATTAGCTTAATTTTCTCAGTGTTTTAACAATACAATATAATGAAGTAAACTAAACTCACTTTTTTTGCTTGGTTTTTCCTCCAGATCTGATTGGCTTTACACAGGCAATGCTCCCAAAGACTGTATGATAGTTCCTGGTGACACATTGGAGTCTGTACAGAAAAGGAACAAGAACAGGAGGGCAAGAGCTTCCTGCTGCCCCTCTGGCAGAGGTACCAAGTGTGTGGCCTGTCTGCAACACAAGCAAAGAACTAGAACTAGTGAGACCGAGAGCCACCTCAAGGCACTTGGAACTTGGGAGGAAGAGGAGTGGTGTCAGCATGGATAAGGACAGCACAAATCTGGCTGACCAGCAGTATGAATGTGTGGCCGAGATTGGGGAAGGAGCCTATGGAAAGGTATTCAAAGCCCGAGACTTGAAGAATGGAGGTCGCTTTGTTGCGCTGAAGCGGGTACGGGTGCAGACCAGTGAGGAGGGAATGCCACTGTCCACCATCCGAGAGGTGGCAGTTTTGAGGCACCTGGAGACGTTTGAACACCCCAACGTGGTCAGGTGAGGAAGTGGAATTGGTATCCTGATCACTGGGATCCTAGGTTTAGTATGTGAACTAGGCAGTCAAGAGTTTGGGGCATGAATGGAATGGACACTAGTTTGGGTTTGTGGCTGAAGTGAGCACTAAACTGTGTACATGAAGTGTGGTTTGAGGTTTCAACAGGCCATGGCGCTGCCTGCCAGACCTCACCTCATCCCTATACACTGCCTCCCACACACACAAACACCCATCTCCAGAGGCATAGGTGTGTGACTTAAGTGTTGGAATGGATGGGCAAGGAGCCATATATACATTATTTCCTCAGGCGTAAGAGAGAAGGAAAAAAAAGCTCCCTGTTTTTGTCTGAACTATGAGTACTGGCAGCTGCAGCTGATTTTTAGCAGCTCTATTCATTATAGAAATGGCAAAAATTAGAGCAGTAATAGAATGTGCATTCTGTATTTTTAGATGCTTTTATAGAGAGCTGTAGGTTATTGTGTTATAGAGAAGTAACAGCTTAAGGCTTCAAGCTTTGCAGGCAGCCTCATGGTTGAGTACTGTTTGAATGGTACTAGTTTCACCACGTGCTGCTGTACAGGTGTCAGACCTTGCTTGCAGAAGGGTGGCAGCTGCCCCAGGATGTCCTTTCTGTCATGTCAACAGCATAAACCTTGCCTAAATTACCTGTGTTCTTAATGATAAAGCTAGCCCTACTGCAACCTTTTAGGTTTTTCTATAACTGGAAACCTTCAGCAGCCTGTGAGCATCTTTTATTAATACTGTGAGCTTAAAGAAGTAAGCTTCACTTTGCAGATACCCAGGTATGCAGAGATTTGAAACTAATCAGCATCTTGCTGGTGGTGTTGTGTTAGCAAGAGTATTTCCTGTTGTTTGCAGTATTGTACACCTATATTGCATATCAAAAGGAAAACATTTTGTATTTCTCTAACACCAAGACTCAGTCCTAGAGAAATAGACACTGAAGTTAGAAGTGACCTTCAGAATGCCTTGCACCTGTGATAAACCTTTTTTTAGGGTGTGAGATGAGGGGGGTTTATTAAGTACAAGAGGAATAGGTACAAGACAGAGAATAATATTTAAAACAGAAAAGTCAATAGCTAGAGATCAATTAATCTTTGTTAATTTCAAGGCAGCATAATGTAACAGTCCAACTTATGTCAAAACCGAGTAGGCAAAGTGTCTGTATTCTGAAATACTGATAATGGAGTGCATGTAATTGATCTCACTTCAGTGAGCAATGGGATACAGGATGCAGCTCACACTTCCATTGCTAATCAAGCAAATACACAATTCAGTTAATAATCATTATTTTGGCTGGCACTTAGTAATGCCAGAGGCCTAGTAAATAAATTTCGGAAGTGAGGGTGTATTTGTATGACAACATATATCAAGGGGTTTGGATTACAGAGGAGCACACAAGTTCTTCCTTGGCTTTAGAGAGAGACTTGGGAGTTCTCAAAATCTCTGAAATCCAGCCCATTAATTTATGAGGGTAAATGGGGATTTATTTGTCTGGGTTTAGACATCTACACATTTGAAAATTGTAAACCTTGTTAGGAAATAATTCTACGTAACAATACTTACAAATTTTTCTGCTAATTGACCTTTCCACATGAAGTAAACATGAAGTATTTTTAAGAACTTTCTAATCTAGAATTCAGCAAAATTATGAAAATAAAGTTCTTATTTTCCAAAGAGCTATTTGGTGAACTGACTATGCAGCTACAGGCTTCTTTACTTGGTTTTAGTACAGTTGAATCTCAACAGACTGTTGCATAAATACGTTGAAGCTTCAAATATTTTTACAAGCTTGAATGAAAACTAATTCTCTGCAAAGCATTAAGTATTTCAACCAGCGATATGAGAATGTAATTTCAGTATAAAAATCTCTGAAAGTGTTTTTCATGTCCTCATAACAGTGTTGTGAAGCCTGTACCTTTTGCCATAAGCATTTTGGACGTAAGGGGTTGGTCTGTGATGTATCAGGGTGCCTGAGACCTTGGCTGCACACCTTTTTCCACAAACAGGCAGGGGAAGATAAGCAATTTCAAACTTTATCTCTTCTAAAATGTGAGGAGTGCTGTTCAAAAACTCACCTCTTTTGTCTATGTTTTTAATCTGTAGAGCAGAATGAAGCTATAGGGAACCCTTTGGAGTGACTGAAAGCATATCCTTAAAATAGAAAAATTATTTGAAAATATTTGAATGGCCTGGTTCTGTTACAAAATACGTTAGAAGCTTTTTCAATTTGTTGAAATTTACCATCTATTTTTGTATTATGTAAATTTACTCAGAAAAGGAAATACTGTAAAAGAAAATTGCAGTTTTAAGCTGTTGACCTAACTGTACTTAATTATTGAGCATATTGTGCTCCAAAAAATGTTCATTGTTTGGGCATGAATTCTGGAAACTGCTATCATGACCAGGCTACTAAATAAAAACAATGCCAAATGCATTGTCTACATACGAGATTAAAATGTACATTGTTTTCAGAACACTGCTATAACAACACAAATATTTAACATCGAATATGTTTGATTTTGAGGGGAAGTCTAAGCTTTTTTTCTGAGCAAATTAATTTGGAACTGCAAATATGTTGTACTGTTACCTCTGAGTAGTGGCCTGAGTGATCCATGAGTTGCTCAATGCATAGCAACAGTCATTCTGTGAGTCAAAATTTAGACTTTAAACAGATGGGCTGTGTACACCCTGTGCTGAGCTGTAGTATTTTGGCATCAGCTGACAGTCGTGGCAGAAATCACAGGCCACGAGAACTTGGGCTGAGTGTCATGCTCAACTTGAGTGATTGGTCTGGACACAGTAAGTACAGTAAGCAGCTGAGCAGCCCGGGACTTCTCTGTCATCATAAAGTGGTGCTAAACATGAAGAAGAACAGTTTTGGGGGCAGAGGTAGAGCTCCATGGCTTTGTTGATCATAGAACTGGGATTCAGGACCAGCATTGCTACTGCAGCCCAGGTTTGTCATAGCAGTTGTGGATTCACTTCCTCTGAGAGATGGTTAGAGCCAAAACTGGTTTCCAGTGCTTGGCATTAGGGTTGGAAGAGGATTTCTCTATAGAGAAACACCTAAATAGCACAGAATATTTTTAAATGTAATACTTATTTTTCCATGCTACTTCTTGGTAATTGTGAGAGCTTTGTTTCGTGTTCCTTCACTCTAAGTCTATCACATCTGTATTTGTACAATGAAGAGATGCATTTTTCAGTAGCACAGTTGCTTTTACAACAATGGGTAATGAAATTAGATAAGACTTTATTGTAGAATAAAGCAAAAGTAGCTGCAAGAAAAAAATCAAAAGGATGTATAATCTTCACCATAAAAGTGATGCTGGTGGAAATTTCTGAACTACATTATTACAGGCCTGGAGGACTGTAATTTGAAATTTTGAAAGGCTGTCAAGATTGGTGTATAGAAAGGCATGGGGAAAATGCAGTTAAAAGGATAATCACTATGTGCTTAAAATGCTCTTACGTTCACCTTTACCCAGTGTATAGAGTTTCTCTCTGCCAGGACACCTTACTCTATTTATCTTCACAAAATAAAGTTAAAAACAGAGTCTTCAAAAGTAAATCTTACTGTGAATTGCTCTAAAATTAGATGTGTCATAGGCTTGGAAAAGTCCCTTGTAACTGTTAAGATGATTAAGATGCTCCTCTAGCTCACCTTTCAGATAATAAGATGTAATGCTTTACTGAAACTTTACTATATACAGTAGATAAATCTGGCAAAAGTTGGTCCGGCACTTGTGTATCTTACTGCTGTTCTGTTTGGGAAAAGTGAAATACATGTAGAAAAAGGATAGGCTTTGCTAGGAGTAAACGGCATGTTAGATTCAGGAAATTCCTGGGTGTAAAATGAAGAGTATTCTCTGGTGCAATATATCTGTAAAAATTCTTATGATTATAATGCTAAACCCATCTATGTATTGCATTCATTTTATCTCTCCTGCTGGTAATCAGATGAATAATTTTCTCCTAATCTCAATCATCAATCAAACTATGAATTCTCACTCTGGGAAGGTGATAGACAAGACAAATTATTGTAATTCTTGCTGTGCTTGTTTTCTATCATATTTATATTTAACAGTTTTAATAGCGTTAAAACTTAAGCAGATAGAACAAAGCTGCAAAACTGTCTATTTTTGCTTCCTATCTCATAGTTTGTTTTATAAATACAACTCCTTACAGTATTTTCATGGGTTAATAAGTCTTCAGTTTAAAAAAACCCCAAGATTATATCAAATATGACCTATTAAAAGATAATCTTCGTTATTATTTCAAAGGTGTCAGAAATCTTGCCATTCAAGGTGATCATAACCATACAAGAAGGAATAAATGTCTTAATTCTCTCCCTCCTCTTAACTTGCAAAATAGATGTCCCAGTTAGTTAACTTAAGTTCAATAGAAGGGTCCATGTAGTTGAAAGTCTGACTCTACTCCTCATTCCTTTTGATACACAAATCAGTGGAGGGGAGCACAGTAGTTGTGAATATTTGCACAATGATGCCATGTTCAAGTTTTTACACTATTCTATATCCATTTAACTATAAATGATGCTATGAACAGTCCTCTGAGGTACAGTAATATTGTCATGCTGCTTTTTCCTTGCTTTTGCAGTCTGGTGGTCCATGCTGTTGTCTCTTGGTTTGCACTTGAATGTTTGGGTGGAGCCCAACTGATTCCCTTGACAAGGCAATCTGAATGTGAGAGAGAGGGGCTGGGGCACATGTCACTGCCCCATCACCATGTACCCTGACATAATGACGAGCACTAGCTTGACCTTGCTTAGAGATCCCAAAAGTGTATAAATTGCTTGATGTTTTAAATTTCCTTATACTTAGAATGTGTATTTTCATAAGTGTCTTAAGGTTCCCTGTCTAACCTGGTAGAACATTGAGAAGATGCCTGTAGCAGCTCATCAATACCTAACTAATCTTTTGCAAGGCAATTTAAACATGTTAACTCTTTTGCTTCTTTCTGTTTGTTAGACTAAAATGATGGGGGGGAACATGCAGAGGGGAAAAAAATCAAAAGGCAGTAGCTAATTTTATTTCTCTTTTCATTTTGTGGTGATGCTGATGCTCTCTTCTGGCTTTATTACTGTGCTGTTCATGAGTTTAGAAGATGATCTTCGCAAAATCATTCTGATGTTCCATCCTGTCAGGTGAAACATTTCTATTTTAGGGGGTGTTTGTCTCTAGTGAATTCTGCTTCCTTCTTTACTTCCTTTTTCTGCCAAGCTAATGTTAAACTTCTAGTGTGTGAGATCATTCTTGCACAGCAGCAAGTGTGCTGTGTTGTGTGATACAACTTATTTTTGTGTAGCACCACTCATATGGCATCTGGCAGGCCCCTGGAGACGAAGAAATGGTGATATCTGCATTGCTAGCTACAGGGATTGTCTTACACACAGAAAGGGTAATAAGATGCAGGGATGGAGCGGAGCAGAAGCTGAACTTGAAACTTGCCAAGTATGTGTGGCAGATGAATTGCAGCTGAGGTAGAAATGGTGGATGAGTAATGGGAAGGAAAAACTGAATGAGCTTCAGAGTCAGTTTTAATCTAACACAAACAGGATGGTCATCAAGGCAGATGTGAAGATGGGAAGTGCCTTGGCGGGAGAGAACCATTTCCAGACTGGGGAACACAGATCAGAGGGAAAGGGAGACAGTCGCTGCACTGTTGACCATCCACTGTGAGAAGGGACACTGCAAAGGTCTTGGGGAGGGAGGGATTGCCTACCTGGAAATATGGCTTCTCTGGTGGCAGGAAGGCAAAGGGGTTGCCACTGAATAGGGTTTGGTAGTAGGTAGAACTTGGGAGAAATTTGTTAAATTGGCAGAGGACACTGAGCAGAGACTGCATATGAATATGTACCTAATAGTACACATAATGAGTATGTACAGGGAAAATATGTGATATTCTTCCTGTCCATATGAATTGTTTATTAGTTATGGATGTGACAATTTAGTTTGAATACATGATCTGCCAGAAACAGGACAAGATAAGAGCATGTCAGGAAGGAAGGACTGAATACATAATGGACTTCTGAGCCTTAGGAAATTCAGTTTCTGGAGTGAATAGAAGAGCTTTTTTAAAAAGCTATTTTATCTTATTCTGAATCGAAACTTTTTGCAAAAAACATGTTTCCAGTCTTTGTGTGAGTAAACATTAGTCATTTTAGATTATGTCCAGTGCTTGCCGCCTTTAATCTGTGGATGGTTGTGCCTGCTGTTCTTGGAGAGATCTAGTCTTGCTGGGTCCTGTGCAAAACGAAAAACCAAGTCATTTCACCACAACCATTGCGAGTGTCAGGCTGTGACTACCAGGCATCAGCATTCCCAGGGTTAGTGGAATGGGACCGGGATTCAAAACTGAGCCTTGAAAAAGACAAGAGAGTGGATGGTCCACACTCACAAACAGAGCCAGGGTGGATTCATTGGGACTTTGAAGTTTGCTTCATGGTACCTACCTCTGGCTGAAGTGTGGAACAGAACAGGGAAAAGTGCTTGCATTCCAGATGTTCAAAAGAGAGTAGAGGAGCTGGAGGCTGTGACTTAGCAAAGCACTGGGTGACTCAGGTACACAGTGGGATTTATGCCATTGTTTGAAGCTTAGCTAAGTGTGTTATTGAATAGAAATAGCTATTATATGAAGAATGCACTGAATTTTAAGACATCTTTCTGAATAAAGTTCAGGGACAATATACATCAGAATATGAATCAAAAATACTGATTCTTAGTCATGTGTTAGAATAAAGCCATATTTCTAGACAATGTTTCAATTAAAATTTTGCAGAATAAGTAATATAACTATCCTGAGAGAGCAGTAATGTGAATTTGACAGAAAGAGTGATTATTTGTCGTTACAGGAATTCTTAGGTGATGTAATTTAGTTCTGAAGTTTTAAAATTATGCTATTAAGTTTTGTAACACTAAATTAAATAGAAGTTGCTGTTAATTCCAGAACTTTGCTGTATATAGAGGATTTGGTTTTCACTCTTGGTATGCAGTCTAGTTATTTTCCAGTTTTGCTGAACAAGTTGATTCTTAATGATGTAACAAATTATCAAAAGACAACTGTGACCATATACATATTTAAGTAAGATGTGTTTTTTATTTAAAAGAGAGGAAATTTCTCTAGCTGTATCTGTTCTTCATATTTTTTGTATTCTGAAAAATACTTCTAATTATGCATGCATGATTATTTAACAGTTATACCTTTAAATGATAAAGCATTTGTACTTAGTAAATAAGCCACTTCAGAATTTTCCAAGGAGTGTTTTTTTCCGTCATGTGCTTTGACATTTTCCATTTCGGAAACTGCCATTTGGGAAGCTTTTGATGAAATGATCATCGAAGAGTGGAAATATGTCTGTTGATTTCTGAACTCTTTCAGAGTGCCTCACTGCATCCAAATTATTGTATTGATTTTCCTACTTATTTATTTACCTTTCATATTTTAAAGTTTGCCCCATCCTTAGAAAATGAAGGAAATATTCCACTAAATAATCCTTTAAAATCAGACCTTAAAATTCTAAAAACACTCTTCCATATGATACTTTAGATTTTTTAAAGTGTTTTAGAAGAAGATGGATTTCTAGTCTCAGAAATGTCCCACATAATTTTGGGATCAGGTGATTTCACATACCTAAATACGGGGTGTGCCCGTTCACTGATATTGGTAGAGTTGCCCTGGGGTTGATTTCCCATGACATACTCAGCAAACAATCTACAAATCTAGCAAATGTTCCATACTATTTTAGAAGGGTTCATACTAACACTGACTCCTTATCTCTCTGGATTATCATTAACAGGTGACTGATCTTCTCTTAATAAAAGAAAATAAAAAAATAGCTCAGACATTAATTCATCTTTGCAGGAATTTCCTGTATTTAATGGTTGAAAACACAGTTCTAGTGCAGATGAATCATACTGAGTTTAAGTGAAAGCCATTGAGTTTGGACTTTGGAAACATTAGTCAATGCAGAATGTTACATATTTTGATAGAAACAGAGAAACAAAGTAAGAAATAGAATGGAAAAGCCTGTGTGATTTTTTTTCTTTCTTTTATGTGAAGCGTTGGCTAGTCCTAATATGTATTTGAAGTGTGGTCACTGTGATAAATTGCTGTTTAACAATGCCAGATAATTCCCTTCTCCCTGAAATCATTAATTATAAACTGGAAATTTCAGTACTTTGTTCACTGTTTCTTAAGTTAGCGTATTTCTAGGAGCTTTCTGTGATCGTAATTCCTAACTGTGCTGGTGCTTTTGTTTCTCTTCATCTGTGGAGCCAGGGCTCTACTGTAAGGATAGAATTCGATCACTTTTTTTTTCCCCCACATTTGATGTGGTATTTTGCATACAGCTGCAGAGTAGACAGTTACCTTTGAAAAGAACATTTGGCTGGTTTAATTTGATTAGAGCAAACCACCTCAATCATTACTGAACTAAGACCGTTTTCATTTTAACTTGGCAGTAGGAGTTGGGAATGTACTGACTGCTTAGATGTTTGGGGGAGGACTTGTTTAGATACACAGCTACCACCAAAGTGAAACAACCTTAGAGGACCTTGCCCACTCTGCTCTTTCCCCATATAAAGGGAAGACTGTAAAGCCATTGAATGTCACATTTAACTTTCTATTATTATGACAAGGAATTGGATTCCTTGCAAGTGTTTCTACAAAAAAAATGTAAATGTTTAATGCATAGTAATACAGAATCATAGTATTTTTTTAGGCAGTATGGTATTAAAAACATGTATAGGATATGAAAGTGTTTATTTACAACGAACTTAAACATGCCTAACAACAGCATTTTGAATGAAGTTATTATAAAATCCAACATGTAGATAGAAATAGGGTGGGATTCTCATAGATGTTAAAATTGCATCCCTTTTAGTAAGTCTTAGTAAGATTCCTTCATACTGTCATTCTCTGAGTTTTGACTTTCCACTCTTTTCCTCATCATATAAATATATTGTGATTTTTTTTTTATTGCATATTGAAGATGAGAATAGATACTTCACATTTACAGTATTATGTGTTATATATGAATTTTTCTTTGCCTCACTGGTAATAACATAATTTTCCTAGAAAAACTGTTGTGGCTGTCTAGAATATAAATGCATCTCATAATAAATGACAGCCCTTCAATAAACTGTAGTCAGCTGGTATTCTCTAGAGAATATGGTTCTGATCTTTAAGTACTCCAACTTTGCACGAGTGGATCATCATATGTACCATATATACTTCTATTTTAACCAGAAGATCACAGCTGAAGAAGAGCTTCTTGTATTGTGTTCTGAAAAGCAATATACGTAGTTAACTGTTCATCTCTGTGAGCAGACTAACACTTTCTACTAATGGTGTAATTGCATACATATCCTTCAGCTAATCCTGTAATCCAAATTGAAGGCTTGAGTTTCCACTGGTGAATTTAAAATCCACAGAGCTATATTGATTTAAAGAGCTCTGGTTGTTCATATCCTAAAGTCCTAACGTTAAGATCAACAAAAGTACATGAGGACAGGCAGAGGTGTCCTACCAAGCATGCATGTTTGAGACTTCACCATTTATGTTTTAGATTCTGCAACTACTGAGTTCACCAAACCTGGGTATAAAAATTGTTGGTTCATTAGGAGGTTTTTCAGTGATAAGGATTCGGAGTTTCTGTTGACCTATTTTACTCCTAATTATACTCCCTTTTAGCACCATAAAAAATTCCTCTAACTTAGTGTGTATCTTCTGAAATATTTGATGTCTTTCTCTTGTGTTTTCACTTAAGCATTTTGTACAGTGCTGTTCTTACTCTGGAACTCCAGGTTGCATCAGACACAATCATTTCAGTGCTGTGTATATCTCCTTTCTTTAAGTGCAAATGCATCTGGAGCTACAGTTAGAGACTTTCTGATTGCTGTACAGCATTGAAAGTTTATGCCTAATGTGACTCACTTGCACAACACTAGAACCTTTATTACTGATTTCCAGGTTCCTTAAGGACAGTGAAAGTTAATGACCTGTATTACATTTCTCTACTAGGAAGTAGAGATAAAGTGAATCTTGTTTTGCTAACTTTATCTATCTGCATACTTTGTTTGTATTTGTGAACTTTATGACATAGGGATTGAGCAGCATCTGCACGTTTAATTAGTGTGTTGTTTATCCTTAGATAACCTTCAAGATTGCTAATGGAGATAGGCCTACCTGCTGATCTTTGTGGTTTCCTCACAGACATCTCTAATCAATTTGTTGCCTTCAAGTTTATCTCTGCTTTT
>VYZS01070946.1:3201-19142 GCA_013400695.1 Neodrepanis coruscans | reverse complement strand
TTCAAGTTTATCTCTGCTTTTTATAAAAAGCTGAGCAACAAGTTTTGATCAAAGCAGTAATACCCATATCCAGACAGGTTGGAATCAATGACTGCAGTCTGAAAATCAGAATTAAATGTCTTACTAGACTTAAAAGATTTGGCATTCTTGGAAGGGCCCAGACAAGTTAGTGCTTCTCCAGAACGGAGAACCTGTATCTCTTCATTGCACACAATCCCATTCATTGTATTGCCTTTATGTTTGTAACATCATTAAAACCAAATAAGTGTTACCTGGCATTACTTAATTCTATGCTGCTTATTATTCATAGTGTTCTGTTCTTAAGAAGGTTTTATTACTTCTTAATTTTATTTGGTCATACTAAAACAACTTTCAGAGAAATCAGTTATTTTAAAAGCAAATATTTATGCAGTAGTGAAAATATGCAAATGGAAATGAGACTGAAACTGAAGATTGTGGCAGTACAACAGCAAGAATAGTTAGGATTTGCACATTGATGAAGGAGTCTTAGAAGACATTCAAAGTATATTGGAATATCCTAAATCAGTATGATACTGTGATGTCTGTAAGAAAGCTGAAGTAACAAAAAGCAAATACAAGTCCTCTGCCATCCTCTAGGTCAATGAAGAGATAGAGGCTGTAATTCTGGAAGAAGCTGTAAAGTCAATTAAGTTTACTGAAACAGTAATAAAAGACAATTTCAACCACTGTTCATAATAGACAAGGTTTAAAGACGAAATTTAGACACCATCAATAAAACAGCTGTTCCCGGAGTACAAAAAAGAGATCACACTCTGCGTAACCTGAAGTAACTTGCAGAGCTTGTTTTAAGAAATTCTAATAATCAAGACACACGAACATAGTAGCCACAATAATTAAATCTGATATCTTTGGAAAAGGGATGGTTCAGAAACTTGATGCAGTAACAGTAGGCTTTAGAAAAGAGAGGTTAAAAATCAAGAAGTGATCAAAAAATGAACAGTCGAGAGGAATTATATGAAAAGGCTTAGATTTAAAATGGTTGGTACTTAAATAAAGAGTTTCAGCAGCATGTTTTGTTGCTTGGATCATATACCATTCTCTGGTGTGATGCTCTTTCCAGTCCCTGTAAATCCTGGCTGCTGCTTTAGATTATAGCCTCTTCCTAGGTGCTAGATATAGCAGAACATTTTAAGAGTATTGGATCCTCAGACTCTCTGGCAGAGTATGGGATGTCAAAGGGAGACACGGGACTTTCTTTACTCTTTCTATGGCTGTACTCCAGTGTATCATGGATTCACAAAAGGTACACAGGCGGAACAAAGTAAAACAGAAATGTAAGATAATTTTAAGCAGACACTTAACTTTAACCAGTTGACTATTAAAAGTATACTCCATTCCAGTCATTTGGAGTCTCCCCACAGTGAGTGCAGGCTGAGCATGTACTTTATGAGAAAAATTCATCCCATTCACTCTTGTGTCCACTCTGGAGTAGAATGAATTTCTCTCTGGAAATACCTGGCTCTCGCATTTTGACTCTAGAGAGAGCTCAAGTCGACAAGCTCCAGAGGTGGGCCCATGGGAATCTCATGAGATTTAACAAGTGCAAGGTGCTGCACCAGGGTCACAGCATCCCCTGGTATTAGCACAAGCAGGCAGAGGGAGAGATGGAGAGCAGCCCTGCCGAGAAGGGCCTGGGGAATTTGGCGGATGAGAGGCTGGACATGACATGGCAATATGCACCTGCAGCCCAGAAAGCCAAACGTGTTCTGCACCACATCAAAAGCTGTGTGGCCAGAAGTTCTAGGGAGGTAATTCTGCTCCTCTTCTACTGCTCTTGTGAGACCCTGCCCAGAGTACTACATCCAGCTCTGTCCCGCCCAGCCTGGGAAAGACATGGACCTGTTGGAGAGAGTCCAGAGCAAGGCCACTGAGTTGATTAGAGAGATGGAGCATCTCTTATGAGGAAAGGCTGGTAGAATTGGGATTGTTCAGCCTGGAAAAGAGTAGGCTTTGGGGAGGCCTGTTTGCAGCCTTCCAATGCTCGCAGGGAACCTACAAGGAAGAGAGAGAGAGTTTTTACGGAGTATGTAGTGACAGGATAAGGGGTAATGGTTTCAAACTGAAAGGGAGTACGTTTAGATTGTGTTAGGAAGAAATTCTTTACTGTGAGGGGAGCAAGACACTGGAACATGCTGCCCAGAAGTTGAGGCTGCCCCATCCCTGGAAATTTTTAAGGCCAGATTGGATGAGGCTCTGAGCAACCTGAATTAGTGAAGGNAAGTGCAAGGTGCTGCACCAGGGTCACAGCATCCCCTGGTATTAGCACAAGCAGGCAGAGGGAGAGATGGAGAGCAGCCCTGCCGAGAAGGGCCTGGGGAATTTGGCGGATGAGAGGCTGGACATGACATGGCAATATGCACCTGCAGCCCAGAAAGCCAAACGTGTTCTGCACCACATCAAAAGCTGTGTGGCCAGAAGTTCTAGGGAGGTAATTCTGCTCCTCTTCTACTGCTCTTGTGAGACCCTGCCCAGAGTACTACATCCAGCTCTGTCCCGCCCAGCCTGGGAAAGACATGGACCTGTTGGAGAGAGTCCAGAGCAAGGCCACTGAGTTGATTAGAGAGATGGAGCATCTCTTATGAGGAAAGGCTGGTAGAATTGGGATTGTTCAGCCTGGAAAAGAGTAGGCTTTGGGGAGGCCTGTTTGCAGCCTTCCAATGCTTGCAGGGAACCTACAAGGAAGAGAGAGAGAGTTTTTACGGAGTATGTAGTGACAGGATAAGGGGTAATGGTTTCAAACTGAAAGGGAGTACGTTTAGATTGTGTTAGGAAGAAATTCTTTACTGTGAGGGGAGCAAGACACTGGAACATGCTGCCCAGAAGTTGAGGCTGCCCCATCCCTGGAAATTTTTAAGGCCAGATTGGATGAGGCTCTGAGCAACCTGAATTAGTGAAGGTGTCCCTGTGCACGGCAGGGGGGTTGGCACTAGGTGATCTTTAAGGCCCCTTCCAACCCAAACCATTCTATGATTCTAATGCAGAGTGGCCACCCAGCTGTAGCCCTATAGAGCTCAGTGAAATTAATGCCAGTGAGTAAAGTTTGAAGATGGAAAGTGGAAATTCTAGGTAGGGAGTTTGTACAGCAGATAACAGATGTTACAAAATCGAGTAGGAAATTATTTTGGGGCTGGGGAAACAAAGAGCTAGTACTGAAGGGTACTTGGGTGATGAAAAATTAGATGGAAGAAGAAATTGGTTTTATCGGGGAATTTATTTTTTTTTTACCAAAGCCTGTGTATAGTATATGGATTGTTAAGAGCTTGTACAAGACCCTTTTTTTATCAGTTGGCAAAAATGATGTACTTTTCCTAAGAGCAGAGTGTGGGTTTCTGTGAAATGTACTGACTTCAGACAATCTGCTTCTAGTTTGCATTTGGCATTAAAGTACTAAAGGGAACAGGATGTAGCTGGGATGGGTGGGCTTTGCCTGCTTATCCTGCACCCAGTTTTAAGCTCCTGAAGAAGCCGTTTTGGTCAAAAATTGTTAATCTTTCACAAGAGGAAAATTAACTGAAGATGTGTGTTGGAGATGGCTGCTCATGCAGTCTATATGTAGTTTAAGGCACTCACCTTTCAAAGGTTTCTTAGTTGTGGTTTCTCTTTTTGTCATTATCCTTAACTGCCATACTGGTCTCATACAGGATTTGCCATTAAGTGAGTTAATCATGTCATTATTGATAAAAATCTGATGCTTCACATAGTTTCACTGCCTCGAATTCATTTTGAACAAATTACATGTTTGTACAATTGCATATAGTTGGAAAATTCTGGCATCTAATTTATATTCCGGTCTGAATTATCCAAGACCATGGAAAGCAGTGATGCTTTACCTTTATCTCTTGGAATAATTTTTTTGGAATTTTTATCTTTCCATACTCTCAAAACATGTCAGCCCACATTGCTCAGTAATAGCCTTCAAAATTAAAATTAGTAATAATAACAGATTCTGCTCCATCATTTTTTATGTTGAGTGTTGGAGCAAGTTCTTTTATAGTTTAACACACTTGAAAACAGCTTTGTATATTATGGAACCATTGAGACAATGTAGTAGTAGTAAAGCAGATGGGCTGCTCTGTTAAGCTGTTTGGGTATGGTTATTACACATGTATGTGTGTATATATGCAAAAGGAAAACCGTGCAGATTTCAAGATTTGATTGCATTTGTACCAGGAAGTTGAGAATTATTATTTTGTAACGTGGACTAGGATTGTTGGACATGTAAAACTGCAATTAGTTTATTGCCTGTGCTTTAAAAGTGCTTTTCTAAGTTAAAAGACAAAATTGGAAGGGGATGAGGGCAAGTCAGAGAAAAAAACTGTCCCAAAAGCTAATTGTTTTTAAGAAGTTACATGACATTGAAAATTGGAACATGGAACTGAAATGCTGTCTCACTCCAATGATAATAAAAGAGTAAGTTTTATTAAATGTATTCTGGAAAGAGTAAGTGAAAATTATAAATTCTAATGGCAGTGGCAAAGAGCCCAGGCAATACCAAAAAAAAAGTAAACATCTATTGGCTTAACCTCACTGGGGCACAGTCCACTGCAGCAGGCAAGTGAATGGGGAATGTCAATGTTCAAAAGCAACAGATTTTTTTAGTAGATGGCTTTTTTCCCCTTGCATGCAGTAAAAAGATGTATTTTTAAAGGTTTTAGAGATTATTTAGATGATGGGATTATGTATCTCATTTTAATATCAACTCTTTGTTATTTTTTTCAAATCTTGCAAAATTCAAGGTCACTTTAATATTTCTTCTTTCAAGCATGAAATTGCCATCCCTTAACTGCATTATTCACTCAGTTCCAGAACTCATTTATCTCGGATCACGCCCATCCTTTATACAAAAATATTGCAATATCATTTGTCAGCTTTTAAATGGAGGCTTTTCTTGAGAAGGCTGCTGAGTTCTTGAAATAATTTAATGAAAATTTTTCTGAATGGACGTGATTATCATGGCATTTCTAATATATTGATTACTGTAATTTTCACAAGCCTAGAAGAGAATTCTTGTGCTTTGGAAAATCTAAATCCATGTCACTATTTTGCCTTCTGGGGTGAAATTGTGTGAACTGTACTAGGCTTAGATCAATAGTCATATTCCACAGGTGCTTGTGTACAGAGGCATTAATGGAAATGAAGACTAATGTGCCTTCATGGATTTAGCAAAGTTTAAAAAGTTCTACTGTGTGTGTTTCTTCCAATGGACTTGAGACAGTTATTTATTACTCACATATTTTCATAACCCAGACATAGATTCTTGTTTTAGAACATACAAAGGCTATTTGTGATGTTTGAAAACCAAGATATGCCTGCAGGTAAGGAAAATCACCAGATAGTTTGTCTTTTTCTTCACAGAAAATAACTTCAATTCTGCGATAACTCAGAAAGCAACTGAATGGACCTTTATAAAACATGTGAACTAAGTCACTTCTAAGTGGAGACAGCTGGGGTCTATTTAATATCCTGTGTAAAATGGTAGAGGTCAGCTTCCTGGAATAACTTAGGAGTTTTATTTCATGAAAATTGTACTGCTTCAGGGACCTGGGGTGACAGTAATGCACTCTAAGGAAATGTTTCAGGGCTGGAGCTCTCATTCTAGCTCTGCATTTGGTGTATCTACACGTCCTCATCATAAATATCTGTTGTGTGGGTGCTTATTAATGCAGGTAACTAGTCTCATTTTTTTCTTCCAATCTGATATTCTTGAGATTTAGGCACTGGGATCCTAATTGAAAATCATTGAGAGGTAAGACTTTGGACTACAAATGATTCTTCAATGTACTGACAACCCTAAATACCTAGGTTGTTTTGCACTTTGTTTTTAATTCACTTGACAGATTTATGATGTCTTTTTTAATCTTTGCAATTAATGAAGCCATATCTTTACTATCTAGGATCATACATTTCTTTAATGTGTTCACTGTATCTATTCAATGTAATTACTCCTTAAATTTGGAGTTTTATTTCCTAAGTCCTTCTATTCCATCATGTATTGGACATGTTAGTGAAAAAAAAAATGGTCTTTGTAGGCCGGTGCCACTGATAACTGTTCATTCACACAGAAGTTCATAAGTTACATATATAGCAATTGATATAATTGATAGATAGTGATACTTTAATTAAATCCCTGTGGAGCAGTAAGCATGAAAATTCATACAAAAAATTGTACCTGTATAGTGGTGTCCACTATGATTACATACATTTCATACTTTGTGATAATTTGTCTTTCCTTTGACTACTATTTTAAATTGAAGATAAACAGAAGCACTAAAATAGAGCTAAGAGGAGTAATTGTTTCTATTAGATGAGAAAAAGGTGAAAATTAGAGGGTGGGGGAAAAGTATTGTGTCACCGGTGTAGGCAAGCTGACCACAGAAAAGGCTTTTGTAGACTGTGCTAATTCTGTGGGCCCTGTGTGGTATGTACCGTGTCCTGTTTAGTCAACTCTACAAAGGGTCAACCTGTGGTATAAACTTTGTGCTGTGTCTCAAAAAAAAGTAAATAGGGTGATCGTAGAGTTTGGAATTGGATTAGAAAAAATAATGAGGACCAATTTCTTTAGCCCTCATTGTCTCTTGACTCATTTTTGAAATAGAAATAATTACATTAATAAAATAATGTATGGTTCTCACAAAGTATTTTTCTGAAGTGAGAAAGTTAGATACTGGCATGGGGAATGGTGTAAGAGCAGGACAGACCTGAAGTGACAATTCCTGACAAATTAAGGCTCAATAGTTTTGACACTGCCTTGCTCTATGATCTTACGTAATCCATGTCCACTGCTTTGTGAGTCTGTGCAGCATTTGCAAGCAGATGGGAGCCAGCCCTGCCTCATTCCCAGGCAGATGCCTCCCAACTCTGCTGGTGCCTTGAGCTGGCTGGAAGCCCCGTAGCTGTGTTAGTGCTGCAGAGCCTCAGACATGACACTCCACTGTCCTTAGGCCTTCTCAGCTCAGCCTGAGCTGGCACTGCCTGGACATCACATGGCACACTTTCATTTACTGGCAGAGGTTGGGTAGACGTACCTTGTTTTCATTTGCCTAGATATAAAAATGTTTAGAGCTCTAGGAACCAGACCTTGTTTTGCAAGATTTATTACAGTTTGCTCATTTTTTTTCAGAAATGTGAAACATGATGTTGCAAAACAAAATGCAGTTTTGCAACACATTTACGTCTGACATAAACTATAATTTATAAAATGCTGAGTTTATTTCAAAACTATCCATACATTAAAATGTAAACCCTCATCTCATGCTGCTGAAAGACACCTCAAAAGAAATAGTTGCCTTTGCCCTGAAGTAATAAAACAGTTGAATAAAATTTATTGCCAGCTGAAATTGCTACTAACACCTCATTTTCGTTGCCAAACTCTGCAAATAATCTTTAATTTGTTTTCTTTTACATATGTGTGCAAGAGCTTAAAGGAAATACTTAAAAGAGGTACAGCCTGTAGAGTATTTCCCTCCATGTGCATTAATCTTTAAATGGCTATCTCACTGTGCTGTGTAAACTGGCTGGAAAAGGAGGAAACATGTATTAGATGTCTACCTGAAGAAATGGAAGATAAAAGCACCTGAGAATCTTACAAAACAAGACATTTTTAGTTTACTTTACGTGTGCTATGAATTAATTTAAAAAAAAAAAGACGATAGGAGAAATGACAAGACTGCCAGTGAGCTTGGATGGCCACATGTGAAGGCTGTAAACGGGGAAAAAGAGCACTGTGAAGTCTACCTTTTAAAAAGCTTGTAAGATGTAGTGTCTTAAATTATGATGAAACCTGTAAGGAATTTGCATGCTAATGGAAAAAAAGATCCCTTTTTATGTATTGAGTGTTTAAGAGCAATTACCCCTGGCTAAATTTATTAAGCTAGAAGAATCTTGTAAATTTCTATTGAAGATTTAATAGTCCCATTCATTTCTGTTCTTCACAACATGAATATTAAACTCAGTCCTGCAAGTTTGTCACAGGTGAAATTCCCTTTCAAATTAAAGGAAATTCTGGATCTGAGCCAAAGCCAGTTATATACACGTACTGACTTCATGAGGCTTGGGTAAAGGCTCTTGTGTGCTGAGGTTTTTGGGATTGATTTTGGTCTTTGAGGATTGAGTGAATAGGGCAGAGGTGTTTTTGGAGTTGTGTTTTTTTTTTTCTTTCAAGTTCTCTCTCATTTTGTTCTAACTTCCCCATGAGAAGAAATATTTTAAAATATCTTCAGAAATTAACAGAATCTGGAATCCCACCAAATAAAATTACTCATTTATAGTGTTCCTGGAGAAGAGTCATCTCTTCTAAATTCAGTTAAATTTAAGCATCTTGTCTAAACTAGTCATCTAGGTATCTTCCATAGCAAGCAGGGAGAGACAGTATTCTCCTCAGAGTGATTCAACCAACTTACTTCTTTCCCCTGAATATACGAAGACCTATATGACCTGCTCGACTATGACCCACCGAACCACTGAGCAGGAGTTCTATCTTCTTCCACAGTAGCTGAGAGGAGAACTTGACACTTGATAAGCTTGCTAGTCTGTTGGGTAGAGGGATGCCATTTCAGCTGTCCAATGATGGGTAGCCAAAGACAGCTACGTTCAGCAAAGTTGTTTTTCTTTCAAGCCTTAAATCTGTCTTCTGCTGAATTTAAGTGTTACCTTACCTCTGTAGTCCCATAGTTTTGATACTTTGATTTTAGAGTAAATATCCCCTTCGTTCTTTTTCTCATAAAGTTACCTGTTACTCTCTGCCAAAACCTGGCTAGATCCTGTTTGTTTTTCTTACCCATGTGAGCAATTGCCTTTTTCTTTTGATTTTTGGAAATAACCAGAGTACTGTTTACTTTTGGGCAGATGGGATGTCTTTTGTCGCATGTTGAGCGTTGGTGACAGGACACAGCACAATGCCACTAGAAGGTTGCTTGAGTTCATTGTGCTCCCTTCTAGGTTTTGCTAAAGTGAATGGAGGGGTTCCCTTTGTCTAAAACTGATGGTGCCGCTGGCATCACTGCACGTGGGAATATTAGTGGGAATAAATAAGACACCTTTTGGATTTTCACTTGGCTTATTGCTGAATCTTGCAACTGCATTTGCCACCTAACCACTTGTGCTGGAATTGGGTGTATATGTCTGATCCATTTTCAGAAAAATTTTGAGCAGTTCTAGTGAATCCATGAACAGAATCTTTCAGCAGACATAGACATTTTTATTTAAAGTTGTTCTTATGCAGTTTAAATATCTGGTGTTAAATTGCTGTTTCCATTTGTAAGATAACAAGAACTGTTCATATCCATTGCTGTTTTCTAGTTCCCCAAGTTAACACTAGGAAAGCAGTGGTTCACAGTTTTGTTCATTTCAGAATTTAAGGAAAAAGAAATACTCTGATGAGGACCTTAAAAAAAATCATTAACGTAGTTTTCAGAGGTGTATGCCCATATTCAAGAATTAACTTCAGTACTAAAGACAACTAAAAATTAAGGAGAAACTGTGGTACAGATGAGGACACTGAGGCGCAAAAGGGGAGCTTGCATTCAGTTGCAGAGTTCTCACTGCTTGGGTAGAAGCCAGATACAGGCTGAAATGGCATATTCATGGGATTTACATTTCTCTTCCCAGAAAATGACTGAGTACAAGGAAGAGAAAAATGACCTTTTTTGGCCTTTTGTCTTTTCCTGTACACAGGCATTAAATTAAATTACCTTTTTCTTCTGTGCTTTCCTTTCTGAAAGATACCAAGCAGATAATGCACATGAAGGTTTAGGTGATGTATATACTTCCTTTGGGGTCACCTCGTTTTTTCGCATGCTGAAAGTTAAGCACAGCATAAGTTATTCGGTAGTTCAGGACTAGTGCATCATGCAAGATCAGGTTTACTCTGCACACTACTACCCTGACTCCAAAATTGCATTTTTGTACTGACAGGTGTAACATAATTGTATAAAATACTACTCAAAGCTTGTGTTACGTCAACTGACCATGCTGTCATAGCAATAAACAAACTGTTAGAAGTTTGCGCCTTATTTCTCAGTGGTTCTTGTTTCATTCTCTTACCAGGGATTTCCTTTGGTATAGTGTCATTTAGAGAGACAAGAACGTTGTATTTAAGAAATGACACATAGTAATAAACCCGAATATAAACAAATGGGCATGACAGTGAACCATGCAATGTCTTCCTGTGGTTTACTCTTCTGTCTGTTAGTTGTTTTCTGTTTAACACATAGATGTACAGCATCTTAAATTAAAAAGTCCACAGATTCCCTTAATAATTCTTTGACTACATTAGAACAATACGATTCAAAAGAATAAAAGGAATGAATTTTATTTTCAAATCAGCATCTCTCTTTACTAACGTATGCGCTATTTACTTACTTTGTTCATATCGGTATTGTCAACTTTAGTCAATTTAGCCCTCTATATTTCTTAAACACTTTTTTTTTGTCTTTTGCTTTTGCAGTGGAGTTCACAGTGTTGTTGAACTGTGGAAGTTTTCTCTTTCTGGAAGTCAGTTCTTGATCCTTTGTTAGAAACACAAACTGTTTGGTACCAACTGTACCTATGAAACATAAAAATGTATTTTCTTATGAGGCTTTAGTATATCAGTGTATCGCAGATCACTACAAGAGTACTTAATGCCTGTAACAGAACCAGAAAAAGGTATTAGGCACCCATTACTCTGCCTCACCTTCTCCTCACCATTACAGCTTTGGACCCCTCTCAGGTGTTACCAGTACTGTTCTTCTTCCTAGGAAGTGGTAGCAACATCTTCAGAGCTCAGGTGTATTTACAGCATTTAGAAAGGCTCCTCACCTTGCTTGTTCAGCATCTCTGACAACTAGATTTGCCCTTCAGAAGTACTGTCAGTCAGGCTGTGATTGCTCGTATGCCTGAAGGCTTAGCCTACACTGGATGGTTAATTTGAACTCAAATAGCACATGGATTTTGAGCACAGACACCATCCTTCAGTAGAATTGTGTCTGCAGAGTAAGCTGAAGGTCTTTCAGGAACAGGAGTCCCTGGATTGATGGTAAGCCTTGAAACAGAGGACCTCTTCTGTCGTCTTCTACACTAGCTGCATCTTGGTTTTTAGGTTCTCCCTTGCATCTATAAAAAGCAGGAGCTTGTACTCAAATTTGCATTGGAACTACTTTAAACTTTAAAAAAGATGAATTAAACATCTTGGGAACTACTGTGGTATTGCAAGTATTTAAAAATTATATGAGATAGTGCAGCATACCAAACAGTACATTTGATTTTTTGCAGTGAATACTTCTTACGTGGAGTGAAAGGTTATTATTTCCTTTGTTATTTTTGATATGTTGGCATCACCCTGAAGTCTCAAGTGTAGATAGATTAGATTATTTAGATACTACAAGATGAGTAATAATTTATACTGTTGTAAAATCTTCCAAAGATGAGTTGTTGTTTTTACTTAAATCTAGAAAAGAAATTATCAACTTAGATTTACATCTTTTAGGTTTAGCACAGGCACGTATTCAAAATGTGGAGTCTTTAACAGTTCATCTGTGAGCTACACAATATAAAGACTGGATTTTTTTGGGTCTTATCTTGCACCAGGTACAACTGGGAGTCCAGAATAACGTCAGTGTTCTTTCATTTGAATTAAACAAAATCAATATGCAGACATAAGTTTTACTTACCTGTTGAGCAATTTAGGGAATCTAAAAAGAAATGCAAGGAAGATACTCTAAAGAAAATTTTAAGAACTTAATAAAAGATGCATACACACTGCCAATGAATGGGAGCATCTTTAATTTGTCCTCTGAACTGGAAGCTTATTGGACGCTTTCAGTACTCAGTATATCGGTAGTGTATATGACTTTGAAAGGCAGTGTATGTTTGCTTGCTGAAGGATCACATGAGAGCACTATGAATAGGTCAGACAGCTATTGCTGATCCTAAACAATCTGTCAGCAACTGTCTTTATAACAGGCCGTGTTATTTTTCTGATTTGGGGGTGACTTGGCCTTTCCCTCACAGAGAGAATCCGACAGGTTGGTACAGGAGCACACAGGAGTGTGTTTAGGCACCACCGAGTTGGTAATTTTTCCTCAGTAATGTCAGTGGCTCAGTGTGTGGGCAGTTTGAATAAAATCAGTCACAGTGAGATAGATAGTTAATGGACTGGTGAGAAGTTAAGCATTTTATAAACTGGTGAACTGTAGGATGAGTCCTGAAGTGAAGTTCTGCAAAGCAGGATTTTGTTTGAATTACAGAGCCTTACCAAATCCGTTTCTGGTCCTTGTCTATTAAAAAATAATCTCCCTTTGTGGAAAAGGTGAAGGAGAGGTGGCAGGGTGAGGGCTAAAATAGACAGCATGCTGCTGGAAATAAAGAGAGGTGCAGAGAACATCTTGTCAGGCCTATTTTTCCTTGGAGTAAAACTCTATAACAACTGCATCTTTTAGTGACTTGAGTGGCACAGTGAGTAAAATGGACTTGGCCTTTCTATCTGTCAGGCACAAATCCTGGCTTCTGTTGAAAATGAAAATTAGTTTTGGTGGTTTCATGAGAGCAGAGAAGTGTCTGCATCACAAAACCATTCAGTCTGGCACCAGGGCTCGTCACTGCTGAGTGGGGCCCAGCGCAGGAGAGCAGGGGTGTTGCAGGTCAGGGCTGCAGTCGGTACTGAGCGTTGAAAGCTTGCCCAGTCAGCCCACACTATCGGACTTTAGCCAGTGCTATTTACTTCGCTTTCAAGAGCATCTATTTCGCCCTGTCACTTTTTCTGTCTCTCTTGCTCACACACACTTAAAGAACAAAAACCTCTTTTATACAGCTGAGCATTTTCAATATTTTTTCCAAGTCAGAAACGGAGAGAAACTGGAAAAAATTACAGCACAAAGCTCAGCTTGCAGATGAACGATTGCCTTGTCATCCTAATGTCCCCCTTCCTTCCCCTAAAACTCCATTAGTGAGTGGGCTATGAGCAAGAATACTGTCTGGTCTATGCTGGAGTAGGTCTCTAGGACAGGACTTTCTACTGCCTTGCTTTCATCTTACAGTTACTTCTCTGTGGTAGCTCTTTCTGCTCTGTGCATAGCAGATAATGAGTGAGTGACTTCAGAGCTGAAAACATCTATCTGCATAACATCTGCCTCTCCGAGATAAATTATTTTATCTGATGTTAAGTTCTGCCCTTTTCTGCTGTTTGCCCGAAAGAGATTTCTTCTGAAGACAGGAGGAGGTCTTTCTACCCTTTCCTGGAATGGTAGCAAAGCAGGAAAAATGTTCACAAACTCTGAGAGCCCAAGGTAGCGAATAATGATTTAAGACATAAGGTTGCCATGAGCAGTGTAGACATACCCAAGCCTATTTTATTTAATCAAGTTTGACTCTCGGCATTTGACAGTTGTTGGATGGAGCTGATGGTGGGCTGGCTGACCATGCTGCAGGCAGTGCTGTGCTGTCATGCTGCGTGTTGTCAGTACCGAGGTTGTTCTGTTGAGCACAGTCTTAACTATCTCTGCCTTACATTGCAATCTGCTGTAGAGGGATATCTTAAGCATTGATATTCAATGGGGCAGCTGCAGCTGGTGTGACAAGCATATTGTACAGCTTGTGAAAACTCCATATGCTTTTGGAAATGGAACTTAGGTCTTGCGTTACTATGTGGTTTTGCAAATGTTGTCCCAGAAAAAAATGCAACTAAAATGTAAGATACTTCAAATTTAGTGGTCTGTTCTTCTGTATGCATGCTTTTTCTCATCTGAAAAAAAATAAAGGTCTTTTGTGCAAGAAGAATCTACATCTGAAGTACCAGCTTTCACAGGCATGGAGAAGTAGGTGATTGCTGATTAAAATGAGACAAAGCATCATGTCCTGAACAAAGGGAAAGAGCTCTGTCATACATTTCAGAGTGGGAAGCTCTGTTTCCTGTTTTGCTACGTGGGACTTGGTTCTCCATGCACATGTTCCACTTCAGTTGCCCAGCTATTGTCTTCTTCATCTGAAAGATGACCCCTTTGTTACGATACATTGAGTATTTATGATTCCAAGTAGAGACTGATTTCTGTCAGTCTTTTTTTTTCTTCAGAAGCAAGAAAGGGAAAGGTAGCTAATACTAAAAGTAGGGGTTAAACCGTGTTTTTATTCAAGGAGTACATTGTTTATGAAGTTGGGGTGAACAAGAGGCTTGCTGCTGAGTGACTTCCAGAGAACACAAGAGTCTAAGGCTGCTGCTGAAATTTGAACTAAAAGGATGCCTGACTGTCATTCTTCAGTGATTTTGGGTATGAGAGGCTGAAATTTTCTGTGCCTTTAAAAATTACGAACTCCCAGGATTAAACTGAGACAAAGACAATAAAAGCTGAAGCTATTGTGGTTCCCCTCCTCATATTTGTCAATCAACCTCAGTCATGTCTTGGTATCCTAGCCTTGTGGTGTTTGCATAAACACTGTCAATATGTAAGTTCTGTGCTGGTTTTCTGTCATGTGGATAAGTACCTTTCAGAGTTAGGTTAAGACCACCAAACTCTTCATCTGTATCTTTGCTCAGACTTGGGAAATCTTAAAGCTCTAGCATATTACTCTGTCACTGTTTACCTCAGCACAGTCTTCTTGAACATTTCTCCTACATGTAAATCAGTGGCTCAAATTTTCTTCCACTGTCATGCATAAGTGGGAAAGTAACTCTCACTAGGAAGACACTGTTCCAAAGAAGATTAAAGTAAATCCATTTTATTAAAAATCTTGAGGGCAAGGACTGCGTTTTTGTTCGGTGCTGTGAGTGACTTAAAAGGATGTGTGTTCATATTGAATTAGTCCTACTGCAATAAAAATAACAATAAGCCTTTGGGTGCATCAGCAGCAAGTATCTAATTTTGATTCTTCCTTTTGACTATGATCCAGTTAATTTTCCAGACATACCCACTCATCTCTTTGAAATGGCTAAGAGGAATTACATCCTACGTTTTTCAGGTCTTACAGTCAGATCTGTCTTTTGATATTTCTTACAGGTGGCTTGGGCTGATAGGCCTGATCTCAATCACTGTTATCTCAGTTTGCTCATGAAAAAATGTTTATGCCATATGAAAGTGGAAAACTTCCTAACAATTCTCAGAGCATCTCAAAAGCAAGTCCAATAACATTCAGGGACTTTCTGGAATCATTTACTGAATTAGTACCAGTCAGTAGATGCAATAGTTTTCAAAGGAATTTTTGTATCTGTCTTCTCTTATGAGAGCATTAGGTGTTCATATCGTAAAATGAAGATGAACTGAGATTGCATTTTTCAGATTACACACTGTAAAAAGATATGGAGACTATAAGATGCATCATCTAGTTATCTGTGTGCAAAAAATGCCGAAGTATTTTTGTAGGAAGGCAGGTATTCTGCTAGATTATAGTGAGATCCACTAGGCACTAGACACGTAAAATAGAGACAGAGATTTGTCGCTGATAAGCTTCTTTTACTTTAGTATAGTTAGCTGGAAAAAATGTCTGCATTAAAACACATGTTCTCCTTGAGCGTCTGTTCAACAGTGTTCCTGTTCAGATCAACACATCAGACGGTTATGACTCCCAGCCAAACATCTTGTTAAATGCTTGCAGGATTTCCCATAGCGGATCTTACTTTAATCAAATAATTTAAATGTTTCTTTTGTAAGTACAATAGAAGGGCAGGGCTTGTGTTTACAGAGTATTCAATATGGAAATCCGGTATTAATTGAGGTACGCTTATTTCACTTAGGACAGTGTCCACATAATGACTCTCTAACTAAAAGGCCTTTTGCTGTTGCCTGTTCCAAAGAGGCAATCACATGCAATGCTAACTTGTCTGATAAAGAAAATCATGAGGAAATGGCTTCAGAGATGTTCCCAGAACAGAAGAAGACAACTTCATGAGTGATTTTCTCACAGTGGATGTAAAAGGGTATAATTTATAGTTT
>VYZS01070945.1:0-41747 GCA_013400695.1 Neodrepanis coruscans | reverse complement strand
TTTTTTTAACCCCACGACAGCCTAGAAGTGACATAAGCAAAAGAGAGGCTCCTATCACCAGGGACACCTTCAGGAAGAAGTACCAAGAAGAGGAGGTGGGACCTCAGTGATGTTTCAGTACTCCAGCCCATATTGTGGTGGTTTCCTAACTTATTCCAAAGCTGTCTGATCAGCCTGATGCCCCACAGCACTTTTAAGCCTCAAGTCCCTTAGTCAGTGCTGAATTCATAAATGACCTGAATTTATCTATCCTCCCCAAATGAGGGGAGTACAAACCTTCTAGAAATCACTTTTAACTTTTTTGACCAGTATCACTCAGGACACAGCCTCAGAGGGCACAGAATACATAGAATTAGCCAAAAGAGTAAGGAGTATTTCATCCTCACTACTGGGAAGTATGTCTCTGAGACAGTTCAAAAACTTGAGAAACAAAGGCATCTTCCTATCCCCACAGACATGTGCTTCCTGCAACGCAGGCTCAGGTGTCTCTATATGGAGGGGAAAGCTTAGAAAACATAAACGGTCTGTGGCAATAACACACACTCATTGCCAAGGACATGCCAGTAGACATTATCACTGGCTCATCAACTGAAGCAGCAATTCTGTTCTAAACATTAGTTCTGTCTTGTAAAGGCCTGTAAGTTTGCTGGGCATCTTCTCATCAGCAAGGCACAGACTTCACAGGTTTTACTGGATTTGACTTATATGAAATTCCCTTTGTTCAGGAGTTACAGCCTTTATACTCACAGCTTCTTTGCAGATTTTGCAGTCCCCTGAAAATGAAGCAACATTCTCCATCACTTGCAAGGCTCTATTCAAATATCCAGGTGTCCACATCAGCGGCATTAGATTGTATACAGCTCTTAGTCCTTTATTCAACTCCACTTTTCCTGTGATAAAAACATACTTTAGTATGACTACTTAAATACCCGAGTCTTAACGGAATCCATTTGGGTTGGTTTTGGTTTTCAAAAGTGACAGCAAGTATCTTGGCTTCTACAAAGTTGCTCTGATAGAACTGCTATTACCTTATTTTATTAAGGTGCCTTCTTTTTGTTCAACTTCACAGTTACTACATGCTCATTTCTGGTTCCTCCCCATTCCAACTCATCTAGAAATTTTGTCCAGATGGAAATGAGAGTAAGTCACCAGATTTTGTGGTTGTCTAGCTTCATAACAGCAGCTCTGAAAGGATGTCTGAAGATTACAGGCAAATGTCTCCTTAGCTTTCAGGGACTGACTGTGGAGCATATGAGCATTAAATCTGATTCTCTGGATTCACCTCTGTCAGGACATGCTCTGGCTAACTACACAATTTAGTATCCTGTTTCTGCTGGAGGTTTCTGAGAGAAAATATGGGAGACCTGCCAAATGAAATTTTGGTTCTTGATTTAGGACAATCTGTGCAACAAGATGTTCACTGACGTTAGCAGGACCTGTGATGTACTGCACCACTGACAATGTGGCTTTTCTTCTGACAGGAATTTCTAGAGAAGGCGAAACTCCTACATAATAGAGAAAACACACATCACATTGCAGCTGATGCAATGTACAATGATTGTCACTCTAAGGCTTTGACTTTGTCATTGTCAGTGTAATGATTAATACTACTTCAAGTGTAGCTTACAGGAGCTGTGTCCAAGCATTTCCACTCTAACAATACAAAACAATGCAACACACCTTACTCTTCTATACATGGAAGAGAACAGCTTAGGAAAGGCAAGGTAATAAGTGCACAGACAAAGTCTGTGGACCATGGCTAAATTAAAATAACTGAGGTGCTTGAGGCCACTCTGTGCCCATAGACATCTTTCATTCTCTCAGAGGTCGGTTCCATTAGTGTTGGCAAGACTTTGGAATATGTGACATAACAGTAAATAGCTTTTGATCTACTGAATGTCAAATGTCATGAAACAAGCACTATTGCTCAGAGACAAGAGTGAAGTGCATTTTTGAAATACAGCCACTACTCAACCAATCTATACAACACTAAAACTGTCCACCCTGAATGCTTACTGGACAGCAAAGTCCCTATTTGTATCACATCTCCACTGGACTACAAACTACAGCTCTATGGAAAATCCTGCTTTAAAATTAATTTTCACATTTATTCCCTTTTTGACTGAAAGTAAGTTTTTTGTTTTGCAGTCGTGATAAACGTGTATCAGCATCCTAACTGCCACCACACATCACATTTTGAGGCCACATTTTAAGAACAAATCCACTTTTACCCTTAATAATACAGTAATGGATTATTGTAATAATCCATATTTTTACAATCCAATAATTGTAAAATACTTAGTTACCTTCTAGTAATAATTTTGTAAAGAAGGACAAAACCTATCTGTACTATATTCCTCTAAAGGTTTAGAGGAAATTCAAGAACTACTTGTCCATTCCCCTTCCTTCCAATTCTGAATATTATAGCAGGTCATTAGCAATGAAGACTCCTTAACAGACACAGGATAGAGGCACTGCTAACTGCTGTTCACAACCCAAAGCTTTATGGTGAGTAGTATATGTTCTAAACACAGTATTTTTCAGGCTGTCCCCTTGAACTTCTTAAGATTTTAAGATTATTTTAAGACACTTAATAACTAGAGTCTATTGTCCATAGCCTCAAATTTGTGTCACAGAAATATGTACTTCTGGGGTATTTTCTTAAATTTCCTGGTCAACAAACAAATCAACCCTATGTTCTTTAAGAATGTTTTCTTTCTTTCAGCTGCCAACCTAAACTTACAGGGAGGCATAAAGTTGGTTCTGGAGTTGCCTGATGAAGGGCATGCTTTTCAAGTAAGTACTACCCCCAAGGCTTACAAAACAGATTCACTCGTAACTCTGAAATTGTCCTTCCACTATTTCTGGTTTTTCTTTTTTCCCTTGCGTTCTCCTTGATTACATTTTAATACAGTAAAGATGGCAATTTAATTCAGCCACTGAAGACAAGAGGGAAAAGATAACTGAGGGAAGCAAAACTTACCAAGGAATGCATAGCCATACAGCTGGGAGCTAAAACCCACAGTGCTACTTTGCTTTAGACCTGTAAGCACTAGCGATGCTCCAAGATTTCTCTCCTCTTCCCACTGTAAATAACGTAAATTAATTAAGTGTTCCTTAATAAACACAAATATAAAATCACAACAGTCAAAGACAGCATGTAGCTTTCATCAGATGTCTTACCAATAAAGTAAAGAAGCATTAAACATATCCGGTTTTCAGTTATAGGAATAGTACATATTATACTGAGGAACACCTCTCTTTCTGAGTGGTTGATATTTTGCATGGAAGTTAATCAGTGCATTTCCTCCCAGACAGTGGGTTACAATGATTTGCACTTGTCAAGCTCTGCCTCTGTCCTGTATGTCCTACCACTTCTTTCAGGCTAGCATTGCTGAAGAAATGTATTACATGGCTTCAATACCAGAGCAGCCTTTTCTTTAAAGCATATGGCAAGATATACATTCCACTAACCCTCACAAGAACAGGAAAATGCTAAGAGTATGAAGCTAATGGCTGTTTGGAGTGGAAAATCTGCTCTGTGAAAAGAGCATGTACAACTCAGCAAGACCCCTCTACGCCACAGGATTAAAAGTACAGCTGCCTCTCCAGCTAGAGAGACATATCAGCTGTCTGAACCAGACTACCATGGCTAAAGAAGGCCATACTATTGGTAAGTACATTAAAACTGCAAGAGTAGTGTAGATTTTGTTTAGCTATAGGACAGTATAATACATTTTTCATGACCAAAGAAACAAGTGAAAGGAGTTTTACTGGTAGTGAAAGGAGCTGAACAACTCTCTTGGCTCAGAAAATGAGGAAAAGGAAGCTATAAAAGGCAACAGATTGGAGGAAGTCTGACTCTCTTAACAAATAGCTTTTGTGATAGGGTACTTGTCTTGTTGATTACCTTATGAACTGAAAGAAATACCTTTTGTGAAGGCAAGAGGCTTTCTGAAAAAAATCCTTGAAGCACACTGAGTCTTAAAAACCACAAAAGTTTAATCTTTGGGTTTAACACCCTATTCAGAGATGTCTTTTCAAGACATTGGCATTTTCTTCTCTCTCTATTCAGGGGCTACAAGAATTCACATGTTACCATCTGACACAAAAGACCACCACCACCTGACAGCCAGGCAAGGTATTTGCCCCATTCAGAAAAAGGAGAAAGGGAACGGGACTGTTTTGTGCTGAATTCAGCGCTCCAGGTGAGTGTTACAAGAAAATCAGATGCAAGTGGAAGAACACGGCTTTTAGCAGTCTAGCTGCTGCTTGGAGCTAGCACATTTAGCTCCAGGAGCTGGAAGAACTGTAAGAACTTAATGACAACAACTCTGTAGCGGAAGGCAGCAATGATATTGATTGTTTGCAACAGTCAAGGATGAAACTTCCTGAGGAGAGCCAAGACCAGTCAGGCTTTCAGCGGTGGTACAACAGCAAAGAAATGGAAGCTCCCTATCACCACTGCTATATACACTAAGGACTAATACAGTCAAATTGCCCAAGATTTAATTCTCATAGTTAAAAAACATTCCACCAGGCTGCTGGACCCTAAGATAGAGTCAAGGTCCTATCTGCAACAGGACACTGCCTGACTTGTCTCACTCACATCTTGGGAAAAGACGATGGGACTTTCAGGAGCAGCCAAGCATTTCTCCTTACTCTGTCTACCCCCACTTCCTAAATCAAACACAGAAAACTAGTGCTGAGCATTATGAGGCATTGAATGGTACTCTGAATGGTGTACAGAAAAAAAATGTGATTTCATTGCTGTCTTTGGACAATGTTATTTCAAAATGCATATTCAGTAAGTCACAGCTATATAAATACGCTTGCCTTCAACATGTTCACACCACCCTTTCTCGTATATTCAGCTTTCATGAAACTCTACAAGTACTGACAAATGCTTGTCTCTGCAGTAAGGATATGCAAACAACATGGAAAAACACAATGGAAAAATGAGAGTTTCATCCTCCTGCTTTTCACATACAAGTGATCAAGCATACTTGACTTCTAGGGAATGAAGGAGAATATCCAACAGGGTTAGTACATCTAATGAAAACGCTTTATAATTCTGCAACATCACCATTTCCAAGCTCTAATGGTGAGCAATACTCAGCTTAACAGGGGCCTATACAATAGGCAACATAGTTTTTCTGTGGTAATTGACATGTTTGCTCTGAACTGAAATATCATTTCATATCCTTCAAATGTGCATACGCAACATCTGAAAATCCCAATGCCCCTTCCCTTCCAGAGAAGGGAGCAAAAGGAGCGACAAGTGATTTGATGGCTTTCATACTTTGTTGTTTCTTTTTTCCTTTCTTTATTTCTTCTGGAGTTGTAAAAAAAAATTGGAGCATTTGTTTTTTCCAGGTAAACTTAGGGGAAATGAAATATATTCATAATTGAACATCAAACTGACTGCACCACAACACTCACGAGCAGAGGCTTTGAGTATCATTTTGAGCATGGTCAGCTTACCGTATGTTCAGATTTGGTTGCCAGATACTGATATAAAACATAGAGAGAAAGAAGCTGTGTTGATAATTCATCAAAACTTTCTTGGAGCATGATTTCTGTTACCACTGACATAGCATCTATGGAGGAAAACAATATATAATCGGTACAGGTCCCAATACGTATCTCCCTTTTGAATCCACTTATGTTCATTAATGCTTTAGTACTGTAGTATACTAATTTTGAAACAGTTAGGGAGAAAGTTAAACGTTTCTTACAACTGGAATACAGCTCTAGAATTAGTCTTATTCATTCGGGTTATTCAAACACACTGCAAGAAGGAAGAATGGGTTCAATGCCATGAAACATACAGTAAATGAGCTTTCAAAATCATCTTAGCTCTACATTAATTGGCTCAATTGGCTCTTCTTTGCTCAGCTCCTCAATCATTAACATTTTAAAAAATATTTAAAAATTATTTTTTTGTTCTTGTGTTTTGATTACAAATAAGAGAAGAGTGGCTTAACTTCACTACCCTTAGGCTGACAGGAGAGTACAAAGGAACAGAAATGTTGTCACAGATCACCAACAGTAGTCTCTGTATTCAGCAAACAATGCTCTGGAGGAGCTCCGCAGGGAGTTCCAGAGACACTCCCTGTCAGAAAGGACAGTTTGCTAAACAAAATGCCTTGAGCCTCAAACAGAAATGAAGTATGGATGAAATTAGGGGGAATTCAAAGATGTAGATGTATCCCAAAATAAATAAATTCACATATTAATTTGCCATTTAGCAAAACCTTTAGGATAAAAGCTGTTGTTTCTCTTAGTTAATTGTTCTAAGGAGCTTTATGCAAAGGAAAGCTTACTGTAAGTCTACAGTACTAGAAAATCTGAAGTGAAATTAAAATCTTAAATATCTATCAACAAACATGAGAGGATTTAATCTCAACACCTGAACAGTCCATAGTGAAACGTACCTCCAACATGACAATTCATCAGGCACTTTGATTCTGGTAGCACTCTAAATAATTGTCACTAATAAATCCTATGATGTCATTAGCACGTAAGTCAGACTTGTAAAAACTGAAGATGGTTTACATTTGGAATAGGATTAATAACAGCAGAAACTGTGAATCTCATGTATTTCAAAGTTATAAAATGAACAAAACCCAAACAGAAATGAGACATAAAAATGCACAAAAATAGTTTAAAGGAAAGAGAAGGCGTGTTTTATAGTGACTTCAGAAAAAATACGGCTAAAAGTTTTTAACTCAAAGAAGAGCTCTGCAAAATAAGAGCGTACAACAGAGGATACGGTTTTTGTACATATTTTCTTACCTTCGTATTTCTTCTGCTTTATAAAAAAATCCAACAAAATATTGAATGTAAAGTTATCTGGAAAAATTCCATACTGGATCTGAAGAATGAAAAAAAAAATCAGTATGCAAATGTGCTTTTCAAATCTTCCCAATCTACATGTATCAGAAAGACCAGAACCATGGCACTGCACACTGCTGCAATACACAGTCAAGCAACACAAGGAGGTGAGCATGCCTCCTGTGATGTAGTCCTTCCAACTTCTGATGCTCTGCATTTGTTTCGGCATTTAATCTGAGCCTTTGGGAACAGGGATGGCATGGCCTATCACGTTTTTATGCCTTTGCAGTATCTAGCAAGTTTTGGATAGCAATGTAACTATTTAAAACTAAAAAGCTTCCTGGTAAAGAAGAAAATTTAAAAGATGTGAAGTGTTATAGCTAAAATTAAAATGCAACATTAATTTTTATTTTTACAGAGAAATATCTGAACATAAACCAACAGTCTACAGGACCTGGCTGCAATAAGAATTCCAGTCAAGCCACACTTGTCTCAAAAAGCTGATCAAATATATTCGTGGCTTTTTCTTGGTAAAACCTACCTTGTTTTTTAATGTGTATAAGGCTTTGTCTTGAGCACCATATTTTAAGCACTGTCTGATCCAGGTATGGATGGTCCAGTCTCTCAAGTACCAGCAATTTGGACTATGCCGAAACCTAAATGATGATAAATCGGTCAGGTGACAATATGACTCTGTTATCACAGAAATAAATTCTGTAATCAACAAAGTATGACATTCAAAACCCCACCATTCATGAACTCAGATATAATAAATGTTTGCCTTCCCAGTCAATCATTGCTCTCTAAAGAGCTGCACATAGCCCTTTCAAGAAAGGGAAACTAATAGTATGTACAAATGTGAATCTGACCTTTTCACAAATGTGCAGTATTTAAAACTTCTCACTTTCCAGAAAGCCTACTGCTTTTCTCCTCAAAAGATGAAGACCATAAAATAACAGCTTGTTACATCTATATGAAGGTCAATTGAGATTGCTAGGTTTTTAACCTTGTCTTTGTGATTGTGTAACATTGCATTGCTGCTGGTCTCCTCAAAGAGACACGACTAATAATATCAGCAAGTATCAGAATTACATCAAAATATAACTCAGTATGAAACTTTGGAGCTTGTGTAATCTAGTCCCTCCCACTCTAACTCATGCCTTCACCACTTATGAATTCATTATCCCTCAGCACAGGTCACCCCTGGGCTGCTGCATGGTCCATTTACCTGAGAAATGCTTCATCAGTGAGACAAACCCCATGCAAGGGGAAACTGCTGGAGAGCCCTTCCCCACCCCTCTGCACTGGTTTAACCTACTCTGTCATGGCTTCAGTAGCCTTACCTGGCAACCTACTCCAGTGCTGGGCCAACTTGTAAAATTGAGTACTTTAAAGTTTAGCTTCCTATTCTATTTTATTAGATCCTTATTCACACATATGCACTTTGCTCTGTATATGGAGAAGTGGTGACAAAAAGCACATGCTTTAACTTTGGCAAACACTCACACAGTAATGAAGAGTCTAGTGACAGGAGCTGCTGCCTTGGTCCTGGGCTGAATTTCCCAGTGTGACGTGATGCATGCAGTCTTTCTTAATTCAGTTTGTACGCATGAAAAATGAGCTCAGACCCCAGCAGAGAAGTGGTTGCCACTTATCACAGAAAATGCCAATGACTGAGCTGGGCTCATGTACAGATGCTTGCAGCCCAAAATCAAGCTGCAGCATCATTTAGAGGCAGGGTTTACTCTTCCATCTGAGTGAGCATGCTTTCCGGAATGTTTATCAGATTAACGGGGCCACCAACTCTCTTTCCTCCTCAGTAAATCCCGTGTCTGTTGCTGAGGGCTACAGGCCTGGAAAAATACTGCAGCCTTGAGAACCTTCATAACGAAGAAGACATCTGTGCCATAACTGGTGCTAAACAACCTACAGAGTCTAAATTATGCAGATTTGCAAGAGGCACATGAAATCTCCCCATTGAACTTGAATTTAATAGAAAAAGAAAAGCATGCTTTGAATATTAAATTACAAGCATCCATTTTGTTGCTGTAATTGCTTTCCGTTTTATTCCTTCTGGAGTTCAAATATCGGAAATAGCAAGAATGTGTATTTGCTTTCAATAAAGCCCTATATCAATAATCCTTACAAGAAGTATCAATTACAGTAATTGGGATTTAATCATATTTCCATGAAAAAATTATCCAATTACTACAGTGTTTTGCCAACCATTTAAGAAGAGTCAGACTAGAACATCAGCAACCAGCAATAAATCTACCATCATCTTTTAAAGTTTCATTAAATGGTCAATATTGTTTCACAAGGAGAAAACAAGAGACTCATCTTTCAAAAACATGTTACTAATGCTCTCAAATACTTACACCTTTCTTTTATGATCTTCGCAGAAGAAAAGCAACCATTAAAAAAAAACAACAACAAAAAAACATAACCGAAGGTTTTTAATGGATTTGAATATTCAACTCTTTGCACAGCTCTATTTACTCTCTTGAGTACACTACAAGTGGGAGAGAGAACTCCAATACTTCCTCCAACTTGGGATTTCTGCAGCCTACTGTAATGGTAAAGAGATTCTAGGTTTCAAAGTCAAATTGCACTTTGCGAGCAAAAGGCCTAACAGGGATGCAATGTGGTCTAGAAATAGAAAGAAACTGATCCTCAATCAACATTCATTAATGTGATAGAAGAATTGGAAGTGAAAGGGAAACAAGTATGCTGCGATATTTAATTGTTTCTGATTCATATAATGCTGAGATAAGCTCTGTCTTCTACTAGTTGAGCAGAGAAACTAACAGTTTATCTGTTTTTACAGTTAACCTAGACAAACCAAGCAAATGTTGTGGAAGACACTTGTATTTGAAATGGAACCTGTGAAAAGAGAAGGCTGCTCATCATTTTGACAAGAATTAACATCTTCCACCTTCTCTTTGTCCACAAAACAGAATATAATTACACAAGGTGATATGTTCAGTGACAGATGAAAATACAGAAGGAAGTTAAAACTACAGAAAGGAGAAGATTCCAAATGAATTACATAAAGCAAGCCTCTAGCAACTGCAGTTTATCTAATGGAAAAAACAGAAGGTTATCTTGCAGATACCTGATGCTGAAACTCATTTTTCTGACAACTAATAAAAACCTGAGAAGCAAGATTCTTATAAGCATTCAAAAAAGACAAGGAGAAGCAACTGTAACAGTATTAGGGAAGCTCTCTGTTGGTACACTTCAATGTTAATGACTAAACAATCAATACAGTCATCCTTCCTGTCACTAACTGAGAACATTTGCCCTAGCGTAAATAAGAAGACAAATATCTGTAATACAAGAGATCCTGAAATGTTTTGACATTTCACAATTGTGAATCTAACAGCACACAATGCAGTGATCTAGAATTCTTATCTTGAAAAATTGTTCAACTGATCAGTCCAGAAACTTGATTTTGATTAACAATTGCTTTGTTCTGGCAAAATGATTATAACTTGGAAGAGATACAAAGAAGGTACAGCCTCAGTACAAGGCAACCAGGATATTTTTCGCCAAGCAAGTACATTCTCTTGCTCACAAAATGGAATACATTGACAGTCTAATAAGTTCCTGTATAAAGCCCTATTGCTCTAACAGTGCTAAGCTACCTCTGCTGTATGTAAGAAACCGAACAATGTTTAACTGATACTGAGAGTGCTTCATGGAGTGCTGTACTACTACTGCAAGCATGACTTATTTATATTGGTGCCGTCACACACTGCAAAAAAAAATCAAGTTTCTTCCCTATTTATTTGAAAGGGTCTTTCAATTTTGTTTGGTAGTGATGCTCTCTCATGCTGCTTTCACACACCTTATATTCTCAAGGGAAGTAATACAGCAACCCTGACAGCAAACAGAAGCAGCTCTTGCTGGATGTATTCTTTTCTCTAGATCTGGTAGAGAGGAGTTCATTGCTTTGGGGACAGTCACAAATGAGGAAGACAGTGAAGGAAAATTTGCTAGATCACAGAAGAGAAAGCGCTGCAGAAGTAATATGCTACCAGGAAAAGCTCTCCTCTGCTCTTCCTCATAGTATAGAGTGAAATCCAGCTCAGCAGATCAGTTCCAATTCTTTGCTGATCAGAAACTCCATTTTGTACTCTGCAGCTTTCTTAAAGGTCTATTTAATTCCTGGCACTGCCAGAGGTTATTCTTGTGCAAGACTATTTTTTTCTCCTCTCCTCCCCTCCCACCACCCTAGCTGTGAAATAGAGTCTCCTTCCTTTCTCCACCTTTACCTGACTTAATGGGAAAGTACCTTGCAATGATACACATATCCCACACTTCTTATCTCTTTTACATCTTTTAGAACTAGAGAGAAATATGGGTCTGCATGTTCATTTGCTTTAATCAGGAGGGAAGAGTGCCAGATTTCTTCTCATCCACTCAAAATTCTAAAAAGTCCTGAAGCAAAATGTAATGAGACTTAAAATTAATAAAAATAGTTAAAAAAACCTCTGTGAGCCAGAAAAGTGCTCTCTCAAGAGAATGAATACAAAGCAACTCCACATTTTACACAAGTCATACAGAGCTGAGCAACTCTTCAAAATACCACATTTTTTATTTCTCAGGCACATTTTTTAAGCTACAGTGCACAATGATGAAATGGATTCCAGACAGGCTTAACTCAGAAACTGGAAGGCTGTCACCCAAAACCCTCCTTTTGTTTGTCATTTCAAGCCACAGGCCTTGGGGAAAATCGTCTGCATTTTAAATGGACCCAGAGGCATTGCTCATGTGTCACTGTGAAAGGCAACAGTCCTGAAAAAACAATTGTTATGGACTGCAGTTTCTTTTCAAACATGAACAAAAGTTTATTTTTCCATCTCTTCTTTGTCTGCACCTTACCATTCACCATTGCTTCTACACATCTTCTTTACAATTTCATGTAGAAACCTATCAATCCTACAGGAAATATCTCAAGCATTAAATGCCTACACTCAAAACCAGAGAGAGCACTTTACTTTTGTTTTAAAATAAAAAACTCAGGAAGTATGTGTACTACAAGAAATTAATTATCAAAGGCAGTAATAGGACAGGTTAAAAAATCAGACACATCAAGAATAACAGAGGATACCCTAATGCTGAGGCAGAATCTTACACAAGCAGAGAATTGGTTTGCAGACTCCCCCAAAAAAAGCCCACCTAGAATGCCTATTCTATTTTAAATTTTATTGACTTCCCCCATCTTTTATTTTGAACTAATTTAATTCGATTGCTTTGAATTAAAATTAATTTTTCTAAATGAGGTTCACTCCACCTCCACAGGAATGTGTGTATTTTACACAGTGTGTTTTGTTCAGGAATTGCAGAGAGCTTTCACACTTGATGATGGCCTCAAAACAGACCTAAATGATCAGATATGGACAAACTACAGTCAAAATCGAGGCTGAACAGGAGACTTAAAGGGTATTTTTAGTTTTAGGTCTTGTTTCATGTTATACCATATTCAGCTTTTATTTCTGTTCATTCCAATGTTGTAAGTTTACCTTTTTCTTAATCCTTAGGCTTGGTAATAAGACTAGATCTGGAAGAGAAGGTGAACCCCTCTAGCATCATTTGCAAAGCACAGAGGAGGAATACTTCAGACTATTCAGTCAACTTCAACACCCCCTCTTAAATGCCTCAAACCTTTTTTCTAATTAGTTTATAACCAGAGTGAAACTGCAAAGCCAAGGCTTAAACAACATACACTCCATAAACTTTCTGTGCCTGGGAAAACACTTCCAGGCTGTGTTTCCTAAAAAGCTCCTCTAGTCATGTAGATTCAGAACTATGCACTCTCTGGCAGGACACCAATGGAAGTTCGCTTCTAAGACAAACATGAGTCATGATTTCTTCTGTGTCAGCTTGGTTGAATATGCTCCCTCTGTCTCAACCTGAGGCATATGACAGCAGTTACAGGCCTTATCTAGCTAGAAACCAAAGGTCTGAATTAAAAAAAAATATTTAGTATCAACACAGTTCCTTGTTCTAGATTAATGAGTCACCAGCTAGCTCTCTAAAACTGGCCATTTGGTATCCCCTCAGCATGACTGGTAGATAAAACAATATTGCTACCAAGAAAAGATCTTGAGGCCTAGTTTAGTTTCATGCAGAAAATAAATGTATTGGCATTCATAAGTTTTATTTCAAGTGCAAACTATGAAAAAAGCAAACCCCTTTTTTGGCTTAACAGAATCATAAGGTGAGCTACAACAAAGGAAAGCAAACAAACAGACTCTTTGATACAGTATTTTTATTCTTATCCTCTTCCTAGGATAATAGAATTACCTACACCACCCTTCGCTTCTTCCACTCCTTTAAAAAAAAAAAGAGAACCAGGAAAAATCCAATTTTCTTTTCACACACATGAAGAAACTATACTAGTTTCACCACAAAGCTGAAACTCACCCAAAGAGCAAAAGTAAACAAGAAAAAGGAAAAGTTGTGTCACAATATTAACAGTAATAAAAAGCCCCATGTCTCCCCAAGCTATTGACTGTAAAGGACACAGCTCTCTGTGACAAATAGTTCTGGACTTACAGTTTAAATTACTGGTTTTGATTATAAATGCCATTAATAATCTAGTGATTGTACAGCAAATCTCACAGGCTGAGAAAAACACAGGGAATGATGAAGTGGGCTGTTGCGATAGTGATTCTGACAAGATACTCTCTAGTGCCCTTTCTTGTCCCCTAATTTAAAACCAAGTTCTGCCTTAATTGTATCTTTTCCTGGTATCCTGGCATACAAAAACAGAGAGAAATTAAAAACTATACAACACACTACTTTTTTTTGCTTCAGGGAAATTTTTCTTAATCTCAGTAACTTCTATGTGTGTCAGGATAAAACTTGCTGTTTAAAAGCTCACCAAGGCATCAGTTTTCCTAGAATCTTTTANCCTTCAGCTTAGAGTTCCCGGGAAAAAGAGAGGAGACAACGTGCTCTCCCCGGCCGAGCTATAGTCCAGCCCCCTTTCCCAGCATTCCTTCTGGGTCTCCCGGGCTGATGGGAAAAAAAAAACCTTGGTAACCTGGCTACTCCTCCCAGCCAGCATGTAGGCATAGGAGAAAGAGTTATTTTTTCTTTGTCTTCCTCTGTGGTTTTAACCCAAACCATTACATTAGGTCTCTGAAAAATGATTACCAGAAGGCTGTAAAAAATCGGCACATATAAGGAAAGCACTTATTTCATTGTTACTATTTTAGTAACCTGGCTATGCCTGTCATTACTTCAATTAATTCTCCACCTGTCTGAAAGCTAGTCCACAAGTTATCTCTATACACAAGACCTAATTTCTCAACATGAAAAAGAAATGTTAGTGAAAGCCCACCTGTAATTTCTACTTTGTGATATCACCTTTGTACTTGGTTCACTTTGCCAAGTGAGAGAGTTCCCCCACTAAAGACTGCCAAAAACTCAGTTTCTAGTAGGAAGATAGTTCCCATTAACTGTGTTTTGGAAGTAAAATTCTGCATAGCAAATAGTACTTATGTCATGAATCTTCTTCAACCACAGGTAACTATAAGATTGTGTGGTTTTAGGGACTAAGTTGCTTCAAAACTTGTTAGAGGTTTTATTTTTTAAAAATAGATTACACTGACGTTTAAGAAAACCTCCATCTCTTAACCACCAACTACCGCTACAGTGAAGCTTCCTTTCCAGTAACCATTAACCAAACTGGACACAGATGGAGCACCAAAGGCTCTCCATGTTGACAAGACAGTGACTCTAAGCTTTGCAATACTTCAAAGAGTGCCAAAGAGAACTGAATCTCATAATCATGTGATTTTGTCTTCTAGTGCTAAGCTTAAACTATGACAGAACACACCTTTTACATTATATAGAATAGGCACACGTATCTATCTATCTATCTATCTATCTATCTATCTGGCTGTGATACAGAAGTGTATGAGCCAAATGGTTTATTCTGCAAAGTTACTCAGTTTCTCACCACACGTGACCAAAGCAAAAAGGCCATGCTGCAGGAATATAAATATTCAATTGATCCTAGTAGCCAACCTGAGCAAAAGAAGAGCTAAACCTTGAATTTGCTGCCAAGCACTTCAAAAACCAGATTTACACAACTCATGTTTCAGCTTTTCAGCTTTGCTGCCACAGGCACACCACCATTCAAGTTCACCTAATTTTGACCTACTACCTATGCCCTTTCCAGACTGCTACAGTCTGATGTCCCTGTGCACTGCACTCCCTCTGCACCCCAAGAGTGATGTAAGTAATGTAAGCTGTCAAGTTAAACAAAACAAGTTTTCATATCAAACATAAACACCTGCAACAAAGAGGACAAAACACCTGATACCTGTAGTTTCAGACGTGGCCACTATCAAAAAGGCAACTACTTCCAGAAGGTCAACCACTGCTGCATAGGCAGATCTCAGCCACTAGGCAGTTCACTATTAATCAGTTTACTTTTCACTCATGCCTCAATGAGCAACAGCTTACTGGTATTTTTTTGTTCTTCCAACCACTCATTTTCCTAAAAAAAATCCTTTTAGCAATAAGTAACAAAAATTAATGAAGTCCTTCTTGATACATTTTTACCTGTTCCCTAACCACTGTAAGTTACCTAATGAGTCCTTCAGATGCTTCTATTTAGCTTATCTCTTACGGCTTAACTTCCACAATCAGCAAGACAGAACATCCTTTACCCACTGCATGTCATGTCAATCACACAAACCAGCAAGCGAATCAAGGATAAACATGGCAAAACTGGCTCAAGCATTTCATCAGGCTTTCTGAAATCTTTGGGCTCTTACCAGCTATGTGATTCTTTTACTCGTATTCTTTTCAGAAAAAGACTGTGACACCAGATCTCTTATTTAAATAGAGACAGCAGATACTGCAGGACAAACATTCCCTCGCATAGGAAGCTACAAGCTGTGAGTAACATGAGGTTGTGCCACCCAAAACAGGTAGAGGATTTCATAAGGCAAAGGTATATTTTGTAGTTTCTCTTCTTTTGAGACAGGAATACAGACAAGATTTCTAGTTATAAATACAGTGGTCAAGGCACTAAGCTTGTCTGAGTTCAAGAAGCGTTTGGGTAACACTCTCAGGTACATGGAGTGATCTTTGGGGTGTCCTGTGCAGGGCCAAAAGCTGGACTCAATGATCCTGATGGGTCCCTTCCAAACTAGTGTATTCTTTGATTCTATGATAACACGCTACTAGTTTTGGTTCTGCTAATGATTGCTCTATGACGCAAGGCCAGGATGTCCTGCTACTTTGTCTTGTTGCAGTGGTCAGATTCAGGCAGAATCTGGCATTTACACACAAGCAGTTCTCCAAGAGATGGTTTAGGGCCCTTATACACTGCAACGATGTGGACTTATTGTCGTAGGGTTAAAATGAAAGTAAAAACGGTCTCTGTTGCTGCCGCGTGGGCCAGTGGCCGGGCGAGGGGGGGGGGGAACGACTCTTTTNGCCGGGCGAGGGCAGGGGGGGAATGACCCTTTTCTCCCCGCCCACTCGGACCAGGGGGCCGCCCGGCGCCCGCCGCCAGCTCCTCCACACCCTTCAGCCCCAGCGAGAGCAGCGGCAACAGCTGGGCGGCCCCATGGAGCAGCGGGGGCTGTGCTGGGGCAGGCTGTGTGGCACCGCTGCTGCCACCCGTACCGCTGTCCTGGATGCCCCGGCCGAGCCCCGGGGTTTGGAGACACGAGCCGGGCACGGTGGCTTGTGCCTGCGATCCGAACCACGGGGAGGCTGAGCCCGGCGGATCGCGTGAGCCTGGGGCTTCTGGACTGCCCGGCACTTTGCTGAGCCAGCGTCACGAGGCGTACAGTGTGGTGACACAACCGACCCCGGAAGAGCCAGCGGAAGCGGCGCAGGCTACGAGTCAGAGCGGTGGCGGCGGGAACGGCGCCGGGCAGGACCCTGCGCGGAGCTGGTACCGGCGGTGTGTGACAGCAGCGCCAGCAGCAGCGCCAGCCTAGCAGCGGCACCAGCCCGGTGGCGGTGGCCACGTGATGGCCAAATGGCAGCCGCCATTAGCGGAAGTGCCGTCTCGGCGCGCGTGGCGTTTCCAGACAGCCGTGGTGCTTCCCGTGGGCCACTGTGCGCACGGGGCAGGCCCCCAGGCCACCGACCAATCACAGGAGAGGCCAGCCCCCTTAGACCCATCTGTGCAGGCGCAGGATCGGGACCTCCTTATAAAAACGGAGAACGGCCGGCCATCTTCCTCTTTTCAGCCTTGGAGCTCAGAGGAGCAACACCGCTCTTTGCCGCTGCGTTGGAGCTGGTGACCACGTGGATGACAGGTCAGAGATTCCGCCGCAGCTACTTGGTGTAGTAATTTTCTGGGAGGGGGAGCCGTTCTTTTGATCACATATTTTTGTGATTAGGGTTTTCTTTCTTTCCTTTTCTTCTTTCTCTTTTGGAGGGGTGGGGTGGACTTCCTTTTTCTCGGAATTGCATTCTTCCTTGTGGATTTCGGGGAGGCAGACTTTCTTTCCTCGGGGAGGGGGGTTGTTTCTTCCCTTTCGTTTTTTTTTTCCTTTGTGGATTTTTTTCTTTCCCCCCAGGGGCAAGTTGTCTGGCTATTACCGGCGGCTACTGCCCGGGGCCCAAAGACCACATCTTTTTCATCAGCACTAAATCCCTCCCTGGGCTATCGGGAAGGGGAGGGAGGGGGGCGCGCGCGGTTTCTAATTTTTTTCTTGAGTGTTTCTCCTTCAGTCAAAGCCGGGCGGAAGCTCGCGCTGCTAAGGGGGTCCTCAGACCGGCCACGTGCTTCCTTTAATTACCCCGGCGTCTCTCTGGGGGGCCCAGAGAGAGACCAGCACTATTTCCAGAGGGTCCTCATCCCAAAACGGGCCCTGGGAAACTTAATTTGTTTGTTTGTTGCACTTTATTTGTCGGGGTTTGTGTGTGCGCGAAAATAAACTGTGATATTTGTGTGTTCTCTTCATTCTGGGGGTGTCTGTGGCTTCTCTCGGAATCTCTTGTCCAAAATCGCTAAATCTGTGGTAAAACCACGACACTTATGTACCACACACGTTTTAATCTGGCTTTATTTTGTCATTGAGTCATGACTTTAAAAGCAACACAACAGTATCTTATGCAAGACGAACTTGTTGTTTTATGATTTAATCTGGGCAAGGGAAACTGCAAGAAGAGGGAATCACTGCAGGACATTAACTTCAATGAAGACAAAAAAAGAAACCCATTTGCCAGTAAAGCAGATAGTACCATTCCTGCTGCAAATGCTCCTCTGTAAACTCCCACAGTAGCTGCTTACCTTGTCCACTCTGTTACAAGTTATCAGCAGTCAGTGCGGTTTGTCAGAGCTTTGGCACAGGCAATGCAGTGGGAGGGTGATGGTGTCCATTTTACTCCCAATTGTCTGCTGCCAGAGGCTGTCAATTTGCTTGTGGCTGGATTTAGTCTAGCTCTGCTCACTCCTTAATGGAACGCTGGCTGAAAAAAGGAGTATTTTCCTTCTTTGTTAAATGAAAACAGTAGTGACAAGAGGAGAGATCAGAATTTGTTGACTTTAGAGATTAAAGACAGCTTTATATCCACATCAATTCTTGGTAAAAAGATATTACTCATAAAGATGAAAATCTGCTTGGAAAGCCAGTTGCCAAAACCTGTACGCTTTCAGCCTGACAAGTTCTAGAGTGAAGCAAATGAGGTGTGGGGGGCGAATAACCAAAATCCCTGTTCATTTTCCAGCAAGAGGAAGAAGGAATGTTTATTCTGTCTACACTTACAGCTGAGCAAACAGCAGTTTCTACCAGCTGCTCTCTTGTATATCACTTTCCAATTTAACAACAAACCCAAGCAAGCATTTATTGCTGGCTGCTTAAATGCTCCCTGAACTAGACAGATCATGGGTCAAATTCTCATCGAGTCCAAAGAGACAATGCATGCATGGTTCCCCCAGGCTACCAGGGACCTCCCTCAACCAGCTGAGGACCTGGTAAACCACACATGCACACTTGCACATAAGCGTTCATTAGCCTAAAGCTAGGAGGCAAGGACAACCCTCAGCATCTTTCAAGGATGTGCAGACCAGCATCCCACAGGGGTGTGCCAGGGTGGTGAAGATGGAAACCAACTGTTTAGAGCTGCTACAGTGTTATTTCTCAAACAACCAACTCTACATTTAACAAACTCCTGAGCCATTCAAACTAATGAAGCAAAGGGGAGACAGACAGCTGAAAAGTCTGGGGACATTGTCCTTCAGGGACAGGGCACATGTCAGGATTTTAGGAAATAGGTAAGGGGATATGATCAGTTAAGAAGAGAAGCTTGGACTTTTATCCATGCTTTTCTCAGCTCCATACTGTTCTTCTCCCCTACAATGCCCTCCACAGAGAAACCCCAACCAACCAACTAACTCGCTAGGAACAAAGTAATGGTCAGAAATAGAAAGAAGTAACAGAGATTATGGCAGAAGGAACAGTTCCAGGCAGCTGAGCAGAGTAGCTTGATCACTTGGTACAGAGAAGCATCAAAAATGCAACTGGATTAATTCCAGCAGATAATATACAGAATTATCTGCAGCATGTAGCTTTAAAAACAGCTCACTATTAAAGCAGCATTAAAACAACAAAAAAAAACCCCAACAAAGCAATAAAATAAACACCCTGAATAACCATTTTTTCTTCCTCCATTTTGCTACTGTGCATCTCACATTCAGAAATTTGCACCTTAATTTCTCATTTCTGGAAAACAATGAGAAAAGAGTAATAACTTCAGAAATCACCCCAGAAAATTGTTAAAACCATGACCTTTGCTTATCTACTGATTCAATTACAGCAAAACCCTGTTTTGTGGGTCTGCCTGCAATCAAGCTTCTTCTGCCCTTAGGGAGTCGAACACCTTTTTACAGTCACAAATACATATGCAGTAATAAGCCAATATACAAGCTGACTAAATGTATCTACTTATTTTCATTTTTGTTCTGCACTCTAATATTTCTGGACATTTCTGAAGAAGATGGAAGTATTTAGCAAAAAATAATGAACCTTTTGAATAAAGCAACATAAGCTAGCTTTTCAAATTTCTTATCACTGGGGTCAAAAAGAAAGCTATGGTCTGTTGGGTATAATCAAGACAATTTTCTAAATGTCTTGGTAACCAATTGCTGAACAAACATTTTCAGTCCTACAAAAGCATAAACACTAATCTTTGTAAATAAAAAAGGCAGCTATTTGAATACTAATATGCCCAATAAGCTAAAGAAAGATGCATGGCAATATAGGTGTCTCTCCTCCTCATCACAGTAACTTTAATTTCTTATAAAACCACTTTAGATACAATGGTGTATAACAGAACAAAGTAAGATCAGATCTGTAACGGTGTTGTATTAGCTCATGGTCATCTTAAGTGTTCTTTACATTCTAAAGGCTTTCACCTCCTGGAACTCGCATCACATCTGCTGTTACTACATACTACACAGCAACATGCATCAAAACCATAGATATTCTCAAAGCACAACAGATCATACTGGATCCACTTTACTGCATCATATTACTAAGCTGAACATTCCCAATGAGTAACAAAGCACAGAACATGTTTCTTGATTACATGAAGTCCAGTAAGTGTATTTACATGCTTGACACATTTACATGCCTGACCAGACTGCGTTCATCTTAAAGCCCCGTGTAACACAGTAAGTTTATATGTAACCATGATTTTCACTGTATACAGTAAAATGAAGGAAGTTCTCTTTGAAATAGTGCATAAACCTTGTATTTCGTATCTTGACTGAGGTAAGACAAGAAAAAAATAATTTAATGTCGTTGCCCTTCTCTCCATCAGTCTACCCTATAAAGCAGCATATGACTTGCCACCATTCAACCATACTGACGGTTTTCTTATTAAGCGGGTTGGGTTATACACTGGACTCAATGATCTCTAAGGTCTCTTCCAATCTTGTTAATACTGTGATACTGTGACGCAGAACAGGAGTTCTTAGGCAGTGGAATGTCAGAGAGATCCTTTGGTTCCAGCTCTGCTTCTATGCACCGTGCTTGCAGAGGTCTTAGTAGCACTCATACTAGCCTCCTGGCAAAATTTTTCTTCGAACATTGTAATGAAAAAAAAAATAGAAAACCGGGCAGACATAAATCCCTTTCCATGCTAACCTACAGCATAATATGCCCTGGAATGTTTCAAAATATTTCACATTCTTAGTGGATGTCCAACGCCACTTTCTTACAAGGCTTAACTTTAATTACAAATAAGAGAAAACAATTGTAACAGAAAACACAAAGTAAATCCTGGTAAGTGGATACAACATACATATTTAACCCAAGATGTATTTTCAACATAACAGATGTGACAAGCTATGCAACTCCTATTCCCAGAATCAGGACATCTGAAAGCCAACACTATTTTCTGCATAGCTTTCCTCTCTGACTCCTAACTTAAATTTTTACAGAGTAAAATGAACACAGTCCAGGCTTCAAATACTCATCCAGTTCTTGAAAATCCATTTTCAATAAAATACTTGTTCCCATCAGAAGCTCATCCACAGTTGCTTGCATAGTCCATCTAACAGGAACACGTCGGTTCACCCCTTGGAAAACCATCATTATGGCAACAAATCAGCACCATAACTTATCTCAAAAAGTGTCTTTCTTTCTTTCGCTACTGATTACAGTAAAAGAATCTTCATCACTGACATTCTGAAGACATTTTCTGCTTGATCTGGAAGCCTTTTGACTTTGTACTTAGCCCTCTGTGATATTTCAATCATTCAACATTTTGAGTATATGCTGGTCGCAGCAACACAAACCCCCACATTTTCCCAAGGATAGGAAAAACACTGTCCCATTTTTAGCCTATTTTGTTACTTCATACGTGATGTGTGAGAAGAGATGAAGTTGAAATGGCCTAACATTTTAATTTGAATGGCTACCCTATAATCCAGCGCTTACACCACAACCTAGTGCTACTTAACAGTACAGTTTTGTAAATTAAAGGTAGCAAAACTAACAGAATTCCTATTTGAAAAAAAAAAAAAGAAAACAAAAACTGGCCCACATGCCCTGCAATTCAAAAATCTGCACTAAATGTATTTGTTTTCCTCAAGAAACACGTATTTTACAGTTTTACGTGCAGGGTGTCATAGACTAGAGAAAGTTACTAGCTAAGCAACTGAAACCAGAATTTTTAATAACTGTTGCCCCATGTGCAGCTGCAAACATATTTGTTAATCTTTTATGTTATGCTTAGTTCAGCTCAATAATGAGCAACTTGTGGCTGAAAACAGAAAGACTGCTTGTTTACTGCAGCTAAAATAAAACAGGAATAGAAACTGGCACTTACAAATAAAAAATCCTGATATCTTGAGAATTTGTTAATTTCACCAGAAAAAACAAGAGTTCCTGTAGTTGCCAAGGTTTAAGTACAAGATATATGCTAAATGTTTTCCATATTGTATCTAATACAATCAATGCCTACATACTCAGTAAAATATGTACGTTTGTAGAAAAGTAACACTTTCATTTAAGATTCTTTCTCAAAGAAAGCCGTCTACATCAGGAAAAACAGCACTCAGGTAAAAATTTCTCTTTTTTTTTTTTTTGAAGATAATCAAATATAAAAAATAAACCTATAAAGAAATACTTTTTAACCTCGAAAATACCTACACAAGATGGCCTCCTTGCTCAGAAAAAAATGGTTCCAAACTGAGTACAATCCTTCCANGTAGAAAAGTAACACTTTCATTTAAGATTCTTTCTCAAAGAAAGCCGTCTACATCAGGAAAAACAGCACTCAGGTAAAAATTTCTCTTTTTTTTTTTTTTGAAGATAATCAAATATAAAAAATAAACCTATAAAGAAATACTTTTTAACCTCGAAAATACCTACACAAGATGGCCTCCTTGCTCAGAAAAAAAATGGTTCCAAACTGAGTACAATCCTTCCAAAGAAAATGAAAATGGTTTAAAAGGATTACCAGAAAACAGCAATAAGGCTTTCTTCAGAAACACAATCAGAATTATAAACATGAAACATGTTTTAAATATTTTATTTAAGGTTTCTTGCTTGCTAAATTAAACTGATACCAAATTCGACAATTCAAATAAGTCTAATTCTAATCAACCTACCTACAATAAAACCACTCTGGTGTACATTCTGATGCACATTCCTTAACAAAGTAGTTAATTTTTTTTTCCCTACTGTATTTATTTTGATTCAAGAAGGAAATAAATATTTGCACCATAAAGGAATGACTTAGGTTGATGGTTACAATAACTAGAAAGTTAGCAGTTCGAAGGAAGGTATCATGGCAGCTCTGGTTATGGTGGTAAGCCTAATAAAAATTCAGGGGCTTATCCTGGTAGCTACTATCTCCAACATTACTGGAAGGGAAAAGATTGCTGTACTGTTTAACACTATTTAAGAAAGCTGTAAGAGAGGGGAACTCAGTAGAAACATTATATGTTTTTTTCTTCTATTTACATGGGTTTGGAGACAGGCTTTGACTGCTGTTACTGCTCAGGAGCTGTAATGAAACATTGAGTTTCTTTCAGAAGAAGCCAGACGGAGTTAACTCTTGAGTACATCTTTACAATTATTTATCATCAAAGCTACCAAAGGAATAAATCTTTGCTTGTGCTTGTGTTTTAAATTCTGAAGCTTATATAAAGGTTTTAGTTTGTCCTGGTCATTTGTATTCATATGGACAGATCGCTCTTTGGCTGCATTTAACCTCTGTCTAGACTTTCAGTATTTCTAAAACATAATGCAAGATTACCGGCAAACAGGCTTTTTGCTGATGCAGGAGTTTACTGAACAACCTTTAGAATCTTACTGGATATAGCAAAATTGACCTTTAAGGTGAATAAGGGTCAAACGCTGAGTCAAAACTGCCTTTTCTTCTTCAACGTACAGTAATTATAACATTTGAGATCTGGTCCTAAATATTTACTGGTCACATTGTACTTCAGACTATTCCCAATACAAGATACATATTTCCAAGCTACTAGATAGAACACTTTGAGCTGTCGGCAAGAAAGATTTTTGGGTAAAAGATAGGAAAATCCTGCTCATAGTCTTGAAAATACGAAAGCCTGTCTCCCAATATTAAACGAAAAATGTATCCACATGGAGTGTGAACTGAGACAGTTCTCTCCACTTCTGAATTTGACTGGCTTTATTTTTCTATTGACTCCCGAAATCCTGTGGAGCAGGGGGAGCGAATAACCCTTTAATGCTGACATTGCATTCTGTTAGTAGCAGAATCCTTCTTTTCCTCTTGTTTTAAATATAAAGCTTTTAAAATCCAAATGCTTATCCCTTTAGTGTTGGCAACAAAAAAAGAAAGATTAGTGTTGAATGAACTTTTTGCGCTTTTATATTCAGTGCCTAGAAATTTCTTGTTCAGTTTTTGCCAAGTTTAAAGGAAAGTCTATACAGAAGGACATAAGAAATACAAAAAGCAGATGACCAAAAAGGCATGTATTATGGGAAGAAATCTTCTTGATGCTTTTCAGTGTCCTATCTTTATTGATGGTTCTCCCATGCTGCACAGCATGGTTACACTGAGCACACCCACTGGAATTAGATGTGGTTACAGGATAAAGCTTGCTGAAATTTGGCTCTGAGTTCCAAAACACAGTTACTAGTCTTTTTTCCAAAGATTCCTACCGCTCAGACTGTGAGAAACCACAGAGAGACAATCACAACAGAAAACCTGTGAAAGATGACAGGAAGAGTGCCCCTCTGTGCAGAAATGAGTGAATCCTGGAGCCTGACGCATGGAAGAGTCCCTACAACCAGAACACTTACTTCTGACAGCGCTGGCTTGGATAGTGACCAATATTCCTTCACATAAAGCAGCATCACACACTGACAACCACAGTGGAACAGCACTAAACATTGGTATTTTTGTCATACACATGAAAATGAGTAAATATTCTAATGAGGTAAATCTCTCTGGTGCTTCCCCTCTTTGTGTCTCCCTCCTTCTGTCTCCCAGCCTGCCAAAAAACAGCCCAAATCTTTTGTCAATGNNNAACAGCCCAAATCTTTTGCAAATGAACTAATTTTAGACTGCTCAGTCAAGGCAGATGTCCAAACTGCTAAAACGTATCATTCTGCCCACAAAGTCTACATTGTCTTCCACTGCTTCTCAGTATCATTTCAAAATATAACTCCTGCATAACTTGAACAGCAGGCAGATATTTCTGACCTATTTATTTTTACATCTCTTTTTTAACCTACATATTTCTCTGGAGGGACCAAAAACCAAGACCTGATCAACTAATGAATCTATATCAGCTACACCCTTAGGAAATTGAAAACACCTCAAAGAAAGAATTAAACATGTAATAGGACTGTGTCTACGTCTTCTCCTTCTTATATTTGTGCCGGAACAGATTAATGGTATTCATTACATAAAGAAACAAAATATCATACTAGTGGGAATGAATACCATGCAAAGTATAATTCAGGAACTCATATTTTTTTCAGTCCATTGTGGTAATATATTATAAACAATACTTTAGAGAAACAATTTCAAACACTAAACTGATTGCCAGGCATGAAAGTACCAAAAATTGCAACTTCTGCATACAAAGAAATTGCAAGCAAACACAGACAGTGAAAATTATTTTGCATGTAATGTTGCACTACCTACTGATACACTGGCATTATAAGCAATAAGCACAATTCCATACCTATTGAGACCATCATAGTCCCAAAAAAGATTTAAAGGCTGAAACCAGGCTTCAAAGCTGTAACTTACCACTATCCAACATAATCAATTCCACGATTCTATAAGAGATTTAACATATATATCATATAATCAAATATGGACCCCAGGTAATAAACCCTGAAGACTGCAGAAACAACTACATTTTCAAAAAATAAAGTACCAATCACAGAAAGGTAATACGAAAATCTAGATAGATTGTACAAGAATTTGCAGAGCACACAGAAACAAATTCTTCAGACATTGCATGCATTTTCTTTTCTACATGGTGGGTCATTGCTTTCATGCAATTAAAAATTCTCCTGAGAAATTTCAACATAAAACTTCACCAATTCCTTTCACACACATTGAAAATCTTTGTTGGGATAAAACCTACACACAGAATCAGCAGTTACCTCACCACAAAACCTCCCTCCATTATGCTAATGTTTCCATCACATGAAAAACACCCTGATGTGTGAAATAGTGACATCTGTGAGACAGGACAAAGTAAGGCGAACTGCAGATCTTTGATCTGCCTGAAAGTGCTCTGCATTCTGATTAGAATTTTTGCTGGGATCCTAGGAGATGAAAGGATTTTTTTTAAGTCTGACAATTAACAGAGGGGGGAAGTATTCAGAAGAGAACAAAAAGAGGAGCACTGAAAGCAGATGACATCATGCCTCAAACTGGCCTTTACCATCTTACTGACATGTTCTACAATGTAGCATAGCGGTTTCCACACAGCTATTCTTGAGAGCTCAAGATCCTCTGTGAAGATAATATGGGTGGAGATTCACTGCTTCAAAAGGGTAGAAAATTGACATGGGTCTTAATATAATACATGTATTATATTTTGGAACCCTAAAAGCATTATGATAATGCTCCAGAATACTACTTTTTGAAACTCTGTTCTTTCTGACACAATAAAAAGAAACTCTCTGGTCTACAAAGTTAACAGTTACAAGTTACCACACATGAATCTTCAGGAGAACCCCACATGGGCAGCATGGAAATGCCGTTACTTCCCTCTGCTTCTTCCCACAGGCAGTTTGCCTCCTGTATCAGGAACATCTTCCAAACCTTGTGGGGTCTTGGGACTGACTACCCTGCACCTCAGATTGCCAAAGGCACCAAATACTGGGGAGAGATATCAATTGTCTTTTTTATACTTTACAAGCTGTTAAGGGGAAAAACCAGAGGACTCTGGGAGCATTCTGCTTATTTATGTTCAGGCAAATGTACATACAGTCAACTTTCTACATCATGTACACAACATTTGTTTGTAATGGATTAGTATACCTCAGAAGACATAAAAAGTTTTTCTTTTATACTGCCATTTTTCTTTTTTAAAAAACTTCATTTTCCTCACAGAAAGTAAAAAAACTGTTTCTCACTAATGCAGAAAAAGAGCCTTCTTGTCAAAGCTTCCCTGTTTCTTAACTCTCCCTCTCTACCCCCCCTCATTTATGTCTCATGGTGTGGCCACTTTTGCGGGACTTTGTGACAAGCATCCTCACAGCTGCAAAGACCTGCCTTTATAAACATGTCCTTCATTTGAACTCCAGTCTAAGTGCAAGATGTAAAGACCATTTAAAGGGGTCTTGAGAATACCAACCACATTTCCTATATCATAAAGCTAGAACACTTACTTTCATTTGAAAGGAAAGCTGCTGCTATAATGAGGATTTTTACATTTTACACTGAATTACAGACTTCTCTACACTGTTTCACTACCTGCATAATGTGCATTTTAAGAACAGTTTCATGGATCAATGCTGGAATGAAGTCTCCCTGAAAAACAACGCTAACATCACCAAAAAACTAAGCATTTTGCAACACCAAAACAAAGCAGCATTGCAGGGACACATAGAAAAAAAATTCCAGCCAAAGCGTGTATGACAAGCCATGAAACACATCAATACTTCTCTATTCTCTGCTCACAGACTACTAAAATCTGTATCAGTTCCAAACGATCACATTTGATGTGCACATAACTATACTCTCACCAGATACAGCAAAATTATTTCTTAGGGAAACAGTAGATAATTGTGATCTTTATTACAATAATTGTGAATTGTAATTCTCTCTAAAAAAATATGTTCTTAACGATAGTGATACTATATTTTAAACTGACATATCAACCAGATGAAGAGTAAAAGGATATTTACATGTTAGATATTCCTATACTATTCTTTTCCTCTTTCTACGGATCATTTTCTATGCTTCTCATTTTTTGCACTTTCTCTGAACTGTTTTTTATAAGCAGAAAGAACATGTAAGAAGAAGCCATAAGACACATGACATTTGGACATCCCACTATCTGGATTTTATCTGTACCATTTTGAGACTCAGCAATTAAACTTTTCTCTGCATGTCAGGAAGTCAATGGTCTCTTGGCACCCCTGACCCTAGAGGGGCAGGAGGACTTAAGTGCGTGTGGCATAACATACATTTCAATCTTCAAGAATGTTACTAAAAGGTACAAAAGGGCTTGCATTAAACTGGCTTTACCTGCTTCTGTTTCCATCTCCGCTGTTGTAAGATGGCAAACTGATTTCAGAACACAGATTCTGACAGGACTAATGCAATCTTGAGCAAAAGGAATGAAAGTTCCACTGACCTTCCCTTCATGAAAGATTCCTCTTTCTACCCTTCTTCCTAGTATCAGCAAACTGGCTTCTCTTGTTTCCATCCTGAAACTCTGAGATTCAGATACTACTCCAGAATCACGGAGCCTAATGCAATCATGTACTTAAAACTAGGCATATACTTAAAACAGCTATCCAGCAAACATTAAAATATCAATCATTATTATTTACAAATAACAACCTGACATTATATGTAAAGATGCTTTCTCATGGACTTTGACAGGATGAGTTATTTTCTCCATCAGAAAATTCAGTTTTCAATACCTGTGTGCAATCATCCATAAAAGAACTAATTTATTGTAGTGATGAGCTCTCTTATGAAAGGTATTGACTTGAAGAAAGCAAACACTCAACCTGACACTAGCATAAAAGGTACCCTGTACACTTCACTCAACACAAGAGAGTTGCGGAAAACCTTAACAACCCATACATAAGGTGAACTATACAGCTTATCTGTGAAACATGAAAGACTAAGGGGATTAAAACTATACTTTATTCAGCCCTGACTTGATCATCACCACATGATGCTGATGTACATTTCTGCTTGTCTCAAGGAAACAAGCTTCCTTGAGCCTTACACATACAAACAGACATAGTCAATTTAGATAAAAAAATTACTTAGTAACGAAAAAGCATCAGAAAGGAAAACTGTGAAAAAAACGATAATTCCTCATAATTTCAGCATCTCTAATGCAAACCATAGGTGGAAGTTGCATTAGCTCATCAGTAGCTCAGACTAACATGCTTGACAGAAGTCAACACCAGAGGTCCAGAGAAGGGCAGCCTTCAACAAGAAAGAAGTTACCAAGGAAGCCCTTAGGTGTGAGATGAAAGACGAGTAGATGTGCATACTTTGCAAGAGAGAAATCAAAGCCAATAAGCTGGAAAGGGTCAAAGGACAAGACTTCATATTTACTTGTATGACTCAAAGTTCATGTCGGGGAAAAAAGAAGCTTACTTGTAAAGGTAGTATTCAGCTTGATCCACTTCTTCTCGTGAAGAAATATTGTCAACAAACTGAGTAAAAAAAAAAAAGAAATACAAGCTTAAAGAGGGAGCACTCATAAAGCATATCTGAAGAAAATGCAGTAACAAAATACATTTTTCTGCATATTTAGCTGTCCGACACTACTGGAAGTCTTCCCATCTTTGCTTGCTCCTAACTCTGGTTTCTTTTAGACTGCTAGAAGTCAAACCTTTTTAAACTGAGGCAACTCCTTCCTCATCTCTGAGAAACTTTATGAAGGCCATCTGAGGATCAAGTCCCTGTATTTTTGCTGCTCCTCTGAATTTTTTGCTCTTAATCACATCCTTTATTTTAAGAATACATTCAGTTCCTTAGGTTTTTTGACACAATTTTGAGTAAACCTTGACATGCCTTATTTCTCTTCTCAAAACATATTTTTGCCCTAAAATTTGCATGCAGTGCCTACTCATACTACATATTCTGAAGGATAGGGGCAACATCATTTTATATTTCACCATAAATATAAATACTGTTAGGAAAAAAATCAACCCCCATGCTGTAAAGCACAAGCTTCCTCTCATTTACCACCCTGTCTTCATCTTACAAAATTTCCAGTGCTATCAACTAAATACATGCCAAGTTTTCAATCAGACTTTGCCTCATGGTAACAGTGTATACTGTTTTCCTATACCTTTTACTAACACTAGCATAAAGATGCTGGAAAACTAGAGAGTCTTTGCAATATAGTATCTTAGCTGAGAAAATATAAACATGTTCTCAAGGTCAGTACTTCTCTTTATCCTAAGCCTAAGCTAAAAATAATAATAATTTCAGCTGACTGGTACTTAATCTCCCATTTCTTAATTCTCCTTGCATGCTATACACACAGAGGTCTTGTCTTTTGAGTGTCTTTTGATGCCCCAGTGATTTATCTATATTTTAGAAAACAGTATCTGATGTGAGCTCCAGTTATTAGAATGTGGGGATGTTTGGCAATCTGAAAATGCCATTTCTCTCTATACAGAAAAAGTCTGCCTAAAGCAGGAACATGCAGGAAAGGAATAAAGCAATAAAAGAGAGAGGAACACCCTCCTCCCTCGTGGACCCTGTCTCAGAACCAATGATCAAAATGCCTGATCTGTACAAATGCTTGCTCTTTTAACTGAACAAAGTGTTCTGTGACTCCTCAGCCAGTGGCGCAAATGACCCTAATCAGTGATACTGCTGAGGTATGAGGATGTAAATTCAGTTTTTGAGGCAATTTTGAAGACTGGAATTCTTTTGCTTGTTTGGATTTTTTAACAAGTGACATGTTTACTCTCCTTTTTTATTACAAGCTTACACAAGTAACCTAAAAACACATCTCACATCTCTGCTTTCACTCCCCCTCTCCAGAATGACTCAAGCAGAAGATGGAACTGGTTACTAATTCAAGTAAAAATAATGGATCTGCTTAACTCATGTCACCATTTGTTCTGCCTCAGTCTGGTGCAAGGAAAGAAAACTCTGGAAAAGTATGTCCACCTCTGCCTCACTGAAGGAAGCTTTGAAGTGGAGGAAGACAGACAGTAAAATGTGCTAATTCACTGCATTCCCTTAGCAGGCTGGGTTCTTATACAGTGCTTGAGGAGACATTAAAGGTCTCACTGAGACAGAAACCACAGAAAGGCAGGGCGCATACATCAAGGAAACACACAACCCACTAACAGTAAGGCCTTATTTTACTAAAAACAAATTCTGTCTTGAAGACCCTATAGTCCAGGTATTAACTAGTGAGTACAAAGTAATAATAAAACAGCTTTAAACAGCAATTTAACAGTAGAGCAAGATATTTATGACTGCAGAACTCCCAACAGAAGTGATATCATTTATCCTTCTCAGCTCACTTGATTACACAAGCATTCCACTGTCATTTCTATCATTTTATGATTATGGTTTATTTCCTTACCCGGCCTATTGTCAAAGAGCTGACAGGCAGATTTCTTTCATAGGTTCTGTCCATTAAGTGGGCTAAGTCAGCTGGAGAAAGCAGAAAAAAAGTTATGTTTAATCAACTGGTATTAACTGGTATTACAGGAAAATCTAGAGCCAGAATATAAGCTTGAATAGAGCCTATGTCCATGAAATCAAATTCTGGGTTCTAGTTAACATCTTATTTTGAAGCTGTATGAAAACAATACTTCCAATTACTGTTACAGACTTTTAACAGAAAATAATACATGAAAAGGTTCTCAACATGATGATCCTCACTTATTAGTAAAAAGGGGGAAAGGCAAACCACCCTATAAGGTGCTGGATGAAATTACTGTAACAACTACAATTCATCTATAAAAAAGCCCTGAGCAGATGTCTTTTAAAATTCCCACTTGCTTTAAATCCTAGCATATGCTGGATAGTGCTTTTGGCATGGATTTTTATTTTACGGTAAAACTATGAAAAACAGAAAAAAGCAGTATCATCCTGATAAACCCTACAGTCACAAAATGCAATCCAAAGAAATCCACTTAATCAAACTGGGCACTGTGCCAGTACCTTATTAATTTTATAGCATTCTGCTTCAGCAATTTTATAACAATTTGACAATACAGGAACTTGAAGCTTCTGACTGTTGACTAGGTAGCCAGCCATTGCATTTAACAAATTTAATTGGAAATTAAATTAATTTAATTTGGAGTTTTAGATTTGTACTGTTCCTGAAAAATAAAGACGACTCAGAAAGAGTAAACTGTTCAAGCTTAATGTCACCTGATTCTTTGCTGACACAGGAACTGATGATATCTAATCTATAAAATTCAGATACTTCAATCATACTCTTTATTCTCCTTCACCTTCCAGGACCAGGAATCTAACATACTCTCTCTAGATGATTTGCACCTTGCTTCATCCTTTGCAACTGTTACAAAATTATATGCTCCTCTGACACTTCTCAGTCAGTCCTACTTGCTACCCTCAAAGGGCTGATGGGTTTAGATCGTTTTACAATTAATTTTCCAAGAAGGTCATGCTACCTCCACATCTCTCAATAAAATGTGAGGTAAGAAGAAACTGCAGCACCACACCAAAACTGACTAAGCCTTCTATTCTTTCAAAGTTGTCAGCAGCACGAAGCAGCACTGCACCAGTAACAAACTATGTCTCCGAGGGATGTTGTCCACAAAACAAGTGATATCACCAAGTGCTTTTATCTATTTACTTAAGAGGATACTAGGGTATAAAATCTCACTTAAATTCTGCCTAAAAATACATTTTCACAAGAGTAACTCCTTCAAAAATTCGAGTTCTCTGGAAATGTATTTCTGCATATTGAAGAATCTAATGAATCTACACAAACTAACAAAATAAACTATAAATACGAGTTCTGGGCATGTGGTCTCTAGAAGACTGGTATCTGACATTTCATGCTCACTTTTATTTTCCTTTGTTCACAAAACTCAGTGTCTTGCTGCCTCCAACAGGGTGATTGAGGACAATGACTGGGAAAATACTGACCATCACCTTCCGTGATCATCACCCATCACTGGTTACGACTTCTAACACCCATTTGGTGCCCTAGGAAATCCTTACAGTTTCAGTTTGATTCATATTGTGTTACTATCCACAGAATGCAGCCACATCAACAAGAAGTTCATCATCAGTAAGTGGCACATTTGGCCACTGTGTAAGGTCACTTTCATTCTATTTATATCTTTGTATTCCTAGAAGTGGTTCATCCAGACAGGGTGAGGAAGGAGGACGCAACTGTGATGCAAATTTTACCTGTCCTGGGAATGAGGGCAGAGCTAATACCTTAATTCACAGGCTAACCATTTGATATAAAGAAAGCCTTGATTTATTTTAAAGACCAAATTAAAATACAAAGGAAGACCAAGTCAAATATTTTGCCTTATAAATTTTATGTTCCACATTTCTCTCTATGCCACATAGCTAGCAGCTTCTGGAAAGAACAACAGCTTTGTACTAAACAAGGCTTTGAATGGGAATTATTAAAGTCTGTAGACAACATTGCCACCTGGTGTTGCAGATAAGCCATTTTAGGTACTGTGAATCTTCCTAAAATATCTAAAAAAAAGGTATTTCCTATCTCACCTGGATTCTGCCATCCGCTAGGATTCTGGCAATTGCTCTTCTTTTCATCAAGGCGCTTACTGTTACTTTTAAACTTGTGATGAACCAGCTGAAGCACTGGAGAATTTAAGTCCCACCATACCTCTTATTTCCTTGGTACTTAATTTTTAGTAAGTAGAGTCCAAATAATTTCTAGGCAGGTATCTTCCTACCAGCAGGCAGTTTGTAAATTCCAAAATAAGACATTTTCCATTCCTATCTTCTTAAACAGATATGCTCATGTACACAAAACCCAGTCTTGTTCTTTCTCACACATTTTTCAGTACTGAAGTTTGCTAAACTCATCCATGCCTGGAATGATAAACTCAGATTATGGAGAAGACAATAAAGTGTATCTTACATGGACACAGTAAATGAGTTTGAGTCTGGGATGGCACATTATCGCAGCAGAGAAATGGCACTGACTTTAAATCAAAAAATACTTCTTTTTCCTTTAGAAGTATCCTAACAATACAGTTGTGCATAACAGTTCTGAAACAAAGTTTGAAACAAACAGAAGAGCATCTCCTCAACACAAGGAATTCACTCTAGCTATAACCAGCAGTTACCACACACAGGATTATATATGCAGCCACACAACTGATGCTATAGAGCAGAATCTGCTGGGCTGTTTCCTCTTTGAAAATGCTAATACAGCTGACACTGTGTTAACTTGTTTTCTCTTTTCTGTGAACACAAAATGAAAATGCAAAGTAGTTCTTTGAAAAGCATGAAGCAGACATCTGCTTTGGATCAAGATCATCAGCAGAGGAACAGCAAGAACTGTGCCTGTAAAACAGTCATGAAAGGTCTTGCCAGGCCTGGGGAAAGCCAAACACAGACTGGACCAGCACATGCACTATAATTTTTTCTTCTATAGTGGATTTCTATTGGTTATGAAATTTGGCAAAACAAGAACTCATTTTCATCTGGAGGTAACTGGTTCAAACATATCTCAGGGCACAGATCTGTGGCTCCAGCCCAAAAGACACTGTTTGAGCAGTCCTATTGACAGTAAAGGGTAACAAGGTATTATCAATCTCTTCAGGATCCAAGCTACAATTATGAGGACCCACCAGCTGTTTCTGGTCCATTCACAGTACGATATGTTGACCAACGCAGATGTTCATAGGCAAATACAAGAAACAAATTGTGCATAGTGCATAAAAGTCATCACTCCGATCATTTTCTCTTGTCTTCCTGCCTGACAAAAGCCCTGGAATTTCACTTGCAACACAGATTGGAAGGCTGAAAGAAGAATCAGCAAGTAACAATCACACTTCCCAGGAATGAAAAACAGAACACACAGATTATGCATAAAGGAGTCTCCAAAACACCTGTGGTACAAAATATTGCATATATCTATTTTGCAAGATGCTTTCCTTTTAATACAGTCACCAAAAAGATGGTGGAATGTCAATTCAAACGCAACATAGCCAAATAATTTGCACAAGAAATCTCAGTTTCATATACTAACACAATTTGATGTACAACTTCTTGAAAATAAAACTTTCCTCATTTTCCCTAAGAATAAAAATCTGTAATTCAACAAAAAACTGCAAAACTTTACGGAAAATGTTGCTTTTAAAAGACATTTTTAAAAAGGATTGTCCTGTAATACAGAACAGCTTTTCTTTTGCACTGCATACAATTAAAACAATGACAATGAAAAGGACATTTGGATATAGTCATAAAACTTCAGATTTTGGGGGGAAAAAAAAATCAGCTTGTAGTAACCAAACATCAATTAAATGGGCAAACTCCAATTTGTTTCTGAATTATAGCTTTTAATATAGATGACAAACTTTTAACACATTGAGCACTTTCTGACATGTAATCTCAGAAGCATATTGCTTCACACGTTTTCTTATTCTGAACTGTTTATAGATGATGGGCTAGTCAAAACCAAGTTCAGGTTGGAAATCTTTTGACAAAGTGAAAACAAGAAACAGAAACTTTTCTCACCCAGGCTATGCTCCTCTTTTTGTCTCTTTTCCCATTTTGAGCTATCCACATAGGCTGCAGAAAGAAGAGATCTTCTACCTAAGAAAGAAATCACCATGTAAACCAGTTTGCTTAAAAAACTGTAAACAAACTAACACTTTAGTAGACATTACCTTTTTCTGTCCCATTTACTGAATGGGATGCATTAAACTGTCCTTATGCCATGGCTGTCAGCAGCTACTACTGCAACAATTCTGATTAATTGTATTATTATTATTATTACTATATATTATTTTCTTATTTATTTTTATTACTACCTTGTAATAATTTAAACAGAAAAGCTCTCCCTAAGAAGATTTTTTTTTTCAGCACGAATCAAGTAATTCCAAACTTGAACTCTGTGTTTAAGAAAATGACAAATTTGTAAAGCTACGAAAAAAAACAAAGAACAACAAAAGCAGCTTCTTTGTGCATACAGAACTTTTCATCAAATGCTAGCAAACAGCTGAATGTAAGCTTAAAAACATAAGCAAAAAACATGGTTACACACAAAAATGTTTTTCTGCTGTTGCTGAATGGTTATTTTTTCCACCTGTAAATAAATACCTGTCTCACTGGAAATGAACACTAGATGCCCATCTGGAAATACTTCCCTTTTTATATCCTCCAGTTTTTCTATCTCTTGTGAACTGCAGAGTCTCTGAAAGCTTTTTAAATGTTTTTTTTCCAAATACTCTTTGTACTACCTTTGAAATTTTGCTCAAGATGCTGTACTACCTTTTGAAACAAAACAGAAAATGCTTCTGCTGGAAGAATTTGTACATCAGTCAGGCCTTGAAAATGCACGAGGAACACCTCGAAAAAAAGTGTTGAAGGAAGATACTGAAACATATGTTGCAGAAAGTAACAGAGGTTGTAGAAAGTAACGTCAAGTAATAGGGAACATTTTAAAAATAGACATTACATCGTCAGACAGAAGTCTTAGCAATTACTTTAAAGCCTTTATCTGAAAATCTGCTACCACTAAATGTTAGGTTTTGGTTGTGAAACCATTTTACTCCTTATCATCCGACACACAATTATACACACACGTCCAGCTCTGAACGCCTTCGCAAACTTTTGTCAAAAAGAACCCCAACACGGAATTCCACAGTCAGAATATGAGGATACGTACACCACTTTACCGAACAGTTAGAAAACAAGGTATTTTTGTTGGTGGGGTTTCTTCTAGTGCTATTTTTTCATTATGCTGACAAAAGAGAAATACAAAAGGTCGGTGTGTGTGTGTGTGTATGTGTGCATTTCTTGTGGGCTTTTTGTTAGTTGTGTTTGGGTTTTTTTGGTATTTACTATATATTCATTCACAGCTAAGGATCCCACGAGCACCATGAGACTTTAAAGCAGTATTTCCCACAGGACGAGCAGCTGGCCGTCTGACAGCGCCGTACCCGGTCAGACCGAGCAATTCCCGCCGGATCCGCGCTGAACGGCCCCAGCGCCACAGCCCAGGAAGGGCGCCGCAGAGGAGCCGTGGGCGTACGGGCAGCAGCAGAGAAAGGTGTGCTCGGCCACGGAGCAAAGGCACAGCAGAGTCACTCATCACTGCCACACTTTAAGCAAATATTACTGAGCTCAGTTCTTCCCAAAGATCAGATTTCTGGCGTTTGCAAAGCATCACACTTGGTGGTCCTTCTGTCACCTGCGTTACCAGGTTTTGCTGAACACTCACTGCCACGGGATTTCGCGGCCTCCTACACAGTTCGGCGTGACTTCCCCTGACCCAAAGACGCAGGTCCTAAGATGTCGACTTACGAAATCGGCACGGTGGAACATCTACTTAAATACAAGTTGCGAACACTCTCCTACACTGCATGCTGGCGATAAGATGTCCACCGAGCTCCAGCCAATTCCACGTGTACACAGATACACATGGAGAGAAAGGGGAGAAGGCGAGGGAAATGCTGGCAAAGCACCTCGTCCTTGCTCACGCTTCCCACCGCAGCCTGCAGCAACCACGGCGACCAGCGCCGTCCCCCGGCACGACCCCTCCCCGCCGCGCCCCGCCGCAGCACACCGACCTGGGGCCGCGCCGAGGGCCCTCCCGCCGCAGAGCGCGGCCCGCCAGAGACCGGAGGCGGCCATGGTGCCCAGGCCAGAGAGGAAGCGGGCGGTAGCGCGGCCGCNATGTTTCCAGAAGTGGGGCATCGACAGCCTCTCTAGGCAACGTATTCCATTGTCTCACCACCCTGAGAGGAAAGAATTTCTTTCTAATGTCTAGTCTAAACCTACCTGCTTTCAGTCGAAAGCCATTTCCCTTTGTCCTGGCACTGCCTGCCCTTGTGAAAGTCCCCCTCCATCTCTCTTGGAGGCCCTGCAGGTCCTGGAGGGCTGCAGTCAGGTCACCCCGGACGTCAGCGTTAGCTCATCTCCTGCTTGCTTTTGACAACCAACCAAACAAACGTGCAGGTTCGTAAATGTGTATTTATTCTACCCAGACCCCGTGCTTCGGAGGCCTTTCAAAGGCCTTTCCTTGCCCAGAGAAGGAAATGGGGACACAAGGAAAAGAGCCGTGTGGCGAAGGGATCCCCAGCCCTGTAATTAACCAGAATTATTGCCACCATTTACTTCCCACAGACCTCAGCTGGTCTAACACCAAAAGCCCATCCCTGCCCTGGGCCTCTTGAGAGCTGGCTGAGCTTCTGGCCTGCTGTGCCAGCAGTGGTGGAGGTTTTGCTCAGGCTGCAGCTCCATTACACCCCTCAGAAACACGGAGCCCCACTTTCTGTTTGGTGCCCTGCCCACACCTGTTTGCTGGCTGGCCTGATAGAAGGGTTGTGGTTTGCCTGAGGCAGAGCAGGTTGGCTGGTCAAGTTCTCTGGGATAGCCTGCACCACCTGCACGTGCCAGCCATTATATTCATCTCCCTCCCTTTTCATTGGAGGTCCCTTTGTTTGGTTTTGCACAGGTTTGTTTCTGTAACATTATTATGTATGACTCTAAAGAGGCAGAAGGATTCTGCAAATTGGATACAAGAATGGTAAAGGTCTGCTGCCTCATACTTTCTGGTGACACTGTCTGTGACCAATGAGTGTGCATGATAAGCAGTGCACTGGTCCCACCCCAGATGTTGGCATTGTTGCTGCACCAGCTCTCAAGAGGTCCAGGGCAGGGATGGGCTTTTGGTGTTAGACCAGCTGAGGTCTGTGGGAAGTAAATGGTGGGAATAATTCTGGTTAATTACATGCTGGATAAAATGTATTTGTTTACCCATTGGAACTGTTTCCATTAAATTTAATGGATGAATGTGTCATTTAATGGATTTTTTGGCTTCAGGTTTTATGAAGTGTGTCATTAGCATGCCTCACTTGCTTACAAAACAAGTGTTTTTATTTGCATGGCCTGTTACATATTTCTAGGGAAATGCAGGATGAGAACAAAAAGCCTAATTCAAATCAATACTTGCTCTTGTCCCTTCCTGATTAGTAGAATTCTTTAAGAAGCCAAAACCTTAAAATGTTAGGTTGTAACCATGTACGCTATTACAGTGACTCTCTATTACAATGTCACTTGTTGCAAATAAAAATGTACTGGTTTTGTGACAGCAAAAACTTGTCAAAGTTTTGTTATGCTTTTGCATAACACTTTTATTCAAGTATCTTGCAACACAGTACAGTTGAGGTCAGCACCCAAAGTTTTTTTTTGAGATTCTAGGCTCAATGACTCTCTAACCTCTGGTGTGGGTACTGCAACAGGACTTCACTAGGTCTCCCAAGTATTACTACAATCCAAAAAATATACTTGGTATTTTTTATAAATTAAAAAAAAATAAGCTTTTTGTGTCTTCCTGATGCATTCGGGTCTTCCTGGGTGATGCAGCACTTGTGGGAAAAGCAGGCTGTGCCACTAGTGAATTGTGGAGAACAAAGGGATGACAAGACAAATTGTTATAAAAGTAGAAAAGGAGGAAAAGATCTTATTCCTGTGCAGAATCGTCTTGTACCTTGGCTTAGTGGAGAGGGTTGTTGCCTCTAGTTTTTCTTTTACACGTCCAATAACTAAATACTACTTCATCCTTGTACACATAAGCTCCCGAGAGTGACATAGTGTTTGGGTTCTTTTGTCAGTGACATGAGCAATTGCAGTTTTTGCAATCTTTTTTAGTGTCATACTGCCAATGGTCTGGCAACAATTAAAGTCAGTAATTCATACATGCAAGTTTCAGTAGTAATAAATCAGACAGTGTAACACAGAACTCAATTTTTTTTTTTTTTTTTTTGTAGGGAAATGGTATCTGCTAACAGAAGAAGATAAAAAGTTACAAGAATTTCAACGGATGAAAGTGGCAATTAGAAATTAAGTTCATGGCAATAAAGGTGTATATAGTTACCATTCTCAATTTTAGCATTAGTCCTAGGAAACAAAACAAAGCTGTAATGATATGACACTAATCGACCCCACCTAAAGCAACAACTTACATCTTCCTCTTGCAAATTTTTTGTACCTACAATTATTGAAAGATCTGAGGCTTTGTAGAATGAAACAAAGTTATGCTGTGTTGAGCATATGTGTGAAGAAATTCTCATATGTGCAAGGTCTTTACATAAGACCTGAAATAATGAATCCTCCCTTTCCTAACTTTGTAAGAGAAGGTAATAAATCATACTGCTTCAGTCTACAAATATTGCTTCAAATACATTGTCAAAAGAGAAAGTTAACACAAAGCTGAAAGTCACCTAACTGTCCAGAAAAGGCCTTCATCAGTAATTTTGTTTTAATCTGCTCTGTAAATTTAGTTAGCATGTTCTTTTATATTTTTTTTCGTTTACCCAACGTAAGTTCTCAGTTGTACACCCAGTTCCAGATGACATACACTACTCAGAATACGAAAAACAAATCCACGTTTTCTAATCTAACATAGAGCCAGGATCAGTGGAGTTTTTCCTGCAGAGATTTTATTTTGCTGTTTAAAATGTATACAAATTCTTTTCTTTAAGAAAGATAAATATAAACATAAAGCTTCCCTTATTATTTAAGAAAGGTTCAGTAAAAAAGGTTCATTATTGTGTGTGGGTGTTCTAGTGCTAGTGTAATGGTTTGGCTTAAAACCGCAGGGGAAGACAAAGAAAAAAATTAACTCTTTTCCTGGGCCCATATCCAGCTGGGAGGAGTAGCCAGGTTAACCTGCCAGTTTTTCTATATTAAGTAGAATTTAAATCATGCAGTTGCAAGTCATGATGTTACATTTTGCTGTGTTGATGACATACTTATATTGTATTTCTTTATCCCATACTTGAGACACATTGAATTTATTGCTTTGTGTCAATCAATCTTGCTAAAGGAGATTTGTAGAAGCCAAATAGTTGGTTTTACAGGTCATAATTGATCTTCTTGTTTCATAGTAGTCTCTGAAAACTAATGAAAACATTGTGTTGGACACCTATTTGTGTGTATGTGTGCATGGATTCTATACTAAGTGTTTAATGTAATATGTGAAAGATGAAAAGAAGTAACTAGGACTACTAAAAACTTGGTTTAGAAATGAAAAAAACAGTAGTAACTGTTACATGGGAAATATAAGAGCTATTTATTGTATTATAATTCAACTACTAACTACAATAGTTATACTATTATCTACAGCAGTTATGCAGTTATTTGTAATAATATAAATACAGTTCTGATCCCAGGTATTTTTTTAATTTCTGCACACCTTTGAATGCATCACAACCATTGAACATGCTTATAACATATATTTTACATTCTTCTGAATTCACAGGATTCAGCTCTGTATTTCAATTTCAAGTAACGACTTGTATTTGCGTGTACCAACAGATATGTGTAGAGTGACTGAATGTGTTGTTCTCTGGGATGCCTACTTAGCACTTCTTGTGTAGGTCACAGGGGTAACCTCTAGCTTGGTAACAGCAGTGACCTAGAACTGCTACAAAAATTCCATTTTGATGCCCAAGGCAGTGGTAGCACCATGAGAGGTGTGATGGCTCCCAGGTGGTCCATGAGATTTTAATCTGATGGATGTCTGAGTCAGAGGTTTAAGATTACCAACCAAAGGACTCATCTTTGTGCTTGCTTTGTTACAGGAAAATGTGCTGGATAGAGAAGCCTCTGTTTTTTGGTGGGGGCTGCAGGAAGAGAGGGAACTCTTAAATTTATTGCTATGTATAGAAAGACACAGATTATATGTGAGAGTCTTAATGTTTTCATTATCTGTGAAGGATTTTAAATCTTCTGTTAAGTAGTTCTTATGGTTGTTTGAATGCTGAGTGGAATTGGTTTTGTTTGTTTGCTTGCTTTTTAGAAAAGAGTGTAAGGTATAAAATGTCACAAAACTCTCTTCCTCATTAAAATTATTGCATTACCTGATATGTTCCATGACTTACACAAATGCAATTAATTTCATAGTAAACATCTTCTTGATTTTCCAAGTATGACATGATTTCATGGAGACACCTTGGCATGCTTGTCTGTCAGAAGCTTTATGCATTTTTCTTGGTTAAAAAACAAGCTCTCTGATGCTGGGAGATTTTTAGAAA
>VYZS01070944.1:8862-21680 GCA_013400695.1 Neodrepanis coruscans | reverse complement strand
CAAAATCACCCAGCCAGCTAATGACAAAATCAGAAATAGAACTTAGGTAACTGCAGTTGAAACCAGGACCTACCTTCTTGATCCTCCCTATGTTGTCAGGATAGATTATCAGTCACCATGGGCAGGAGGTTCACGAATAGACCACAGATCTGCTCACACCTCTTTTCCAAAGAGCTCTAGTTTCCAGTAACATCACATAGAAGTGTATTCAGTGATTATGATTAGGTATTATGAAGTAGTATGGCTCAACTGAGTTAAATCCTGAGCCTTTTTGGCATGTTTTTTTTTTTTGTCAAAGATACTGTTTGATCCTTTCCGGGGTATGTTTTATACTGCTGTGTGCAGTTTGGTTGCCAGAGCTGAAACTTTCTTCAAGGAAGCCTCTGTTTTCATGCGTAATTTTTAATCTGATCTCTACTAAATGCTAAAGAATTAGTTTAAACACTGGCAGACCCTCCAATATGCATTATAGGTAAGTTGTAAGGAAGATGTCTGGAGAAGAAGGCAAGGCAACAAAATTTCAAGTGATTGTATGAAGGAGCTCTTTTTGTACAAGTTGTAACTGAGCCCCACTTTTCAATCACAGCTTATTGTCTGGTAGCTGAGTGATTCTAATGTGACCGAGAGCAGAATCTAGCCAGGAGGTTGAGGTGATTGCCGGGCAAATATGGAATATGTGTACTATTCCCCAGAGTGCATGAAGGTTGCAGCAACTCAGCAGGTAATTCAGCCACCCTCAGGGCTTGACCTTATATTTCACATCAAGTTGTAATTTTTTCCTGTGAGTCCAATTTGAATTATTTTGTTCTTCTTGTTAATTTGTTAAGAAGCAGCCATGTGTGAGGTGCTAGGCGATATGAAAGCAAATCTGGACTCAGGCGTGAGGAATCCCAGCCTTAGGCTTAGCTCCTCTATGGAGCGGTGGCAGCTGGGCTCTTGTACCTGCATGGGGCTATAGTAGTGTTATTTTTGACTCTGTTTCAGGCACAGGAATTGGCTTCATGTGGTTCTCTTTGAGGGTTTGGAATCAAAATATAGCACTAATATAGGCAGGCTTTGGGAGTCTTCAACAATGTTTTGCTTTAAAAAAAAAGGAAAAGAAAATAGGTGGTAATTGTCTGTCCAGTGTTTTTGTTCTTTCATTTTGCAAGAAAACTGTCGTGCTTCTTCAGCCCATTCTCAAAACAAGAACTTTCTGCCTTAGAACTGGCTTCCATTCGAGGTTTCTTTCTCTCTTCCTTTCTTTTTTCCTCCTCCCTGCGGGTTTAAAATAGCGAGCAGTAAGAAGTGATATTGTATACAAGGCTATTACACTTTTGTCTTGGCCTGCATAATGTCCTTGACACATACCCATTTCACCCAGCGACAGCCACTATGCAAATTGGCTAAAAGCTCCATTAGGTTGTTCAAGGCTGGGGAAACCCATCTGTCAGTGTCTGTGACACAGCCGGGCTGGAGTCTCACGTGGGAATCTGTCCTTGAGATACCCAGGCAGCTGAGTTTCTTTTAGCCTCTAGTGTTCCCAGAATCAAAGGAAATTGTTGTACACTCTTCTTCTTGCTATAGTTTGTGTTTTTAGCATTCATTTTCTACCTTGATCCTTTTTAAAGAAAAGTACAGGCATAGGTTTAGAATTAACAGGGAAATATGTGTTCTACTTTTTTTTTCAGTTGCTTTTCCAAAAGAGAGCAACTATGCATATTATTTGTGGAAATATGGAACAGTAGCTATTTGTTGTCCAAATAGAAGAACAGCTTTATAACCATTTTCTGTATTTTCCTGTGTGATCTGCTGATGACAGGCATGAGATGGGTATTTTAGAAAGACTTGCTGGGGATCAGCTGTGCTTGATATGTTCTCTGTGAGCACACTAGAAGTGCATGATAATCTAACAAAATACCAAAGAATGCACCCATGAAAGGCTTTCATTGAAATGTTTTGAATGTGGGTCCTGGGACTGAGAGTTGCCCCTGCAGAGGCAGAGAAGCCCAGCTTTTGCACATAGGTTTGGGAGCAAGCTTTACTCTTTTTTCAGCTTGGCATCCCCAGAGAAAAGCTTCCACAACAGCACTTACTGTACATCTGTTGAGGGAAGCCACTAGCGTTTTCTGCTGAATGAAGGTAAGACTTCAGAGTGGTAATTTTTCTGTTTTCTGCTTTCTTTCTGAAATTGCCAAGGCCCCCATTAAAATGCTTAACCAGCAAAACACACTAGGGTGGATGGTACAGAAGTAGTTGTTTCCGTGTGAGAGCTGTGGTTAGCAATGTTACAGTGTTTTGTAATATGAGAAAGGGACAGCAAAATAGTTCGGATTTTCATCGCATTAGAGCAAAGAAGACTCGACATACGGAATCAAAAGTAGTGCCCTTCAAAGTGTGTGAAGTCTACACTGACAGGTCTCGCAAACTCTTGATTATTTCCTGCTGGTATCAAGTAAAAGCTCTGAACACAGAGGATCTGGCAAAATAGCTAGAGTAACTTCAATGCCCAGCAGTGTTCAGATACATGAGATAATTATAGCCTCCTCCATAGCAGATGCTCTGTTCTCCAGTTTGGCACTTTCCTTCTTCAGCCGGCAAGTAATTTTCTCTACCTCATTTGATGGCCATTTTGATGATACTGATGCAATTTTATTTTTTTTTCACCAAAAATTAAGTAGTTTTCTTTTTATGCAAACACTTATATAGCTATGAGAATTGGATTTCCCTTTATCATCCTGTTGAGGAAGAGAATAATTTTTAGTAGTACTGTGTGGAGATGGATGACATTAAGAGTTAATGTGTTGGTATAGCTGGGATCAGAATAAACTTTACCTTTCCAAAAACTGAAGTCAGTGATTCAGCAGTTCTCCTTTATATTGCTAAGTGCAACTTATTCAAATCATGATATGTTCTGTTTTTTGTCTTCCAAACCCAGTCACATAATAAGGAAGCTTTGAGATAGCATATAAGTTTAAATTTCAGACATACCATTTTACTTCCCTGTCTTATGCTCCCACTGCTTCTTTTTTCTCTGTCTCTGGAGGTAACACAGACCTTGCTGTAGCATGTAACTCCCACTAAGAAAAAAATTAAATCAGAGTAACAGCGGTAGTATATGCATTTTTCTAGAAGTAAGTTGTGGCTGACTTTACACAACCTTTATTCTCACAACTGATTATATTTTCATACTACCCCAATTATATCAGTGCCTGTGTGAGTAGCTCAGATTTGCCAAGGGGAGCAGAGGGCTTGCAATCTTTCTTGAAGCCATTTCTGAATTTTTGTTTTTCTGGCTGTCTGGTCAGACTGCCACATCCTAGCAGGAGCCAAAACGTAATTAAATGTTGGTGAGTTGAACAGCTTGCTTTGAAAAGAGGTAGATTCCACTTCATGTAGCATTTCATTTAAAGAACCCTAAAAATGCTATGGCTTAAATATTTGGCCTTGCCTTTGCAAGGGATTCCTGTACATAGCCAAAGCAGAAGATGAACTGAAATTTTCACATGCACTTAAATAAATTGGATACCTAAAGCTGTTGGGAAGAAAGAGCCTAGTTAATCTTCACAAAAATTTGGGTTTAATACAGAAGTTCTATTTGAGAAATGAATAGTCCTCAGGGTAAACTCTTCCTGCAACTGGCTCTATGTGCAAAAGAGATGAGAATGTGCTACAAGGAGTATCTTCCTTAGCAGAGGACGAGAGAAGTGCAGTCTTTCTCACAGCAGGCTCAGGGCCAAGGTCTACTGCAAAGCACAACTGAAATATTTTCTAAATGAATGGAGAAAATTATGGGATTATAAAAAAAACTCTGAGACTTGCTAAGTTTTTTGGCCTATTTACAAATGCCTGAGAAACAGATTTTAATTTTAGTCAATACTCACAAGCCCATCAGTGGAACAGCACAGGGGGACACCGTTCTAAAATAGCTCTAGCAGATGCCACAATAATGCGAGTTTTCCCGTCATCTCTCATTTATTTCTTGCTGTGTTTAGTTTCTTAGTAAATCTGTTCCCTTGATAAATGCAAAAGATGTTCTTGCCATTGGATAGAATAGCTAAGTACAATTGTCACAAACACTATCTTAACCTTTTCATTGCATAGCTGCTACTGCTGTTCAATATTTCCTGGGCTAACAGAGACCTTTGGAATGAGTTTTAATGGGTTTTCTTTTTATGTACACAAACCATGACTGTTAAACAATGGCAGCTTGAATGGAAGATATTTTAATGGTAACAGCAATATTGTCAGTTATTTGGATAAACTGTCAGCTTAGAGAGGGAGACTGGCCATCAGATCACTGGGTCACTGGAACACAGCTCAGAAAATTGAAAAAAATTGGCCTGCTAGCGTAAGCAATACCACCAGATCTTTAGAAAGGATAATTATCCTGCTATCTTTTTTAGTGTGCAAGTGTTAATATTGGTATTAGATGTCAAGATATCTTCTGCCAACTTTGCCTTCCCTGAAGAAAGGTTCTCATTTCATATCCGTGATTGCTTTAAACTCAAAATATGGCAAATCAATACTGATTTATGAGGCGTGTTGGTGATCACTTCACAGCCTTGTCACATGATTGGTATTATTTATTTTAAAATTTATTAATGGATACAAAGTGCCATCTTGTTGTGGGTTAGAAAATAAAACCGTTTCCCCCCCCATTCCCCGCCGGGCAAGGCCACACAGGGGCCGCGCCGGGACCAGGGCCGCCCTGCAACCACATGGCCCCACGGGGCCGTGCCACACCCACGTGGGTGCGCGGGGACCGCTCCGGTGCTGGGGCCACCCCGCAACCACATGGCCCCTCGGGGGCTGCGCTGGGGCTGGGGCTGCCCCGCAACCGCATGGTGCCGCGGGGCCGCTGCGTGGCCTTGGGCACTGCCATTTCCAGGTATGCACTTCTGGCTTGTGGGTCGGCGTCACTTCCGGGNGTTTTTTTTTCTTTCCCCGGTGGGCGGGTGGTCTGGCTATTATCGGCGGCTGTTGCCCGCGTTCCAAGACCACATCTCTCCCATCAGCACTGAAACCCCTTCCCGGGGGCCTAGAGGGAGGGGGAGGGGGCTCGCGGTTTCTAATTGTTTTTAGTGTTTTTCTTCAGAATAAGCCGAGCGGAGGCTCACACTGCTGTGGGTTCTCAGATCGGCCGCGGGCCTTCTCTAATCACCCCGGCGTCTCTCCGGGAGCCCCAGAAAGAGACCAGCACTACCCTGGAGTGTCATCACTCCAACACGGGCACTGGGAAAGCTTAATTTGTCTGTTTTTTGCACTTTATTGTCGTTTTTTTCTGTGTGTGTGAAATAAACCGTGATATTTGTGTGTTTTCTTCATTTTGGGGTGTGTCTGTGGCTTCTCTCGGACATCTCTTGTCAAAAATCGCTACATTTGTGGTAAAACCACGACACATCTCTACTGTCTGCATTAATTTTTGAGAGTTTACACTCCAGCACAGAGTGATGGATGTGAAGAAGGGATCAAGTGCTGCTGCAAGGCAGTGGGCTTCAGCTGAGTGATGCTGCACTGAGATCCTGGTGGTCTGCATCCCCTTCTGGGTGGGACTTCTGTGCTTTTCTGCCTAACATATCACTCCTGCTTACCATCCTTGTCTGCCCTCGGTGACTGTGTTGGTCCTTGTATGTTAGTGCTGTCTCTCCTTGGTGGTGAAAGGAGCATGACCCAACCCTTGGACTGTAACCTTAGGAGAGGTGTCTGTCTTTTAGGCTGCGTGGGATGATGAAGGGAGCTGATATTCCATGCACCTCCTAACTGATGCCACCCTGTAGCTAATAAATGCAGCTAAGGCACTTAAAAGCTCATGGTTGCAGAATACAAAAATTGTGGGTTAGACAATGATGAGAATTCTTTCTGAGTTTTGGGCGTGTTTTTTTGGTATTTTTTTATTTTGCTTTTGTTTTTCAGAAAAGCTGAGCTCATTTTAAATATCTGTAAATAGGAATAATAGTTTAGGATCATGGGCACCAAAAGTAAGCTAATTTAGGTTTTTGTTTGATTAAGATCATCTGCTGCTTATGAAGATGGAAATGATTTGTCCTGTCCTGATTTCATTAATGAGTAGTGTATATATATTAAAAAAACCTCTGATAAATAATGAAATATTTCAGGGATGACTTGAAATTCAAAGTCATGAAACATAACCAGAAGGAGCCATTTAATTTTGTTAGTACTTCTGTTAATAATTTTTAAGTGTAAAGAAGAAAACCCTGGTGATGATACTCTTGACAAAAAAAAGAAGTAAAAAAAAAAAGTCTTGAACCCATCTGTTGTCTGTGAGCATTTCTTTCTTAATTTTCAACCTCCTCTTTGTTTATTGTTCTGTTTGTAATGAAGCTGGGCCTTATTTTTGTTGCCAGTAGTTTGATGAATATCTTGAAAGGAATCGATGGCAATGGCCTTGTTTGCTCCTTAGCAGTTGTGTGGCAAGGGAGGGGATTTTGTGTCTGTTTATTTTTAATTCCCTCTTATTGGCATAAATGATTCTTGTTAAACATGAAGGTCAGTTCACAGACTTGCAGTGTTGGGTGAGAACTGCTAATCAACAGGTCTGTTTCTTAAAGATATCTTTCAATTGGGACTGAAGTTTAAGATATCAGAAATATTATTGTGATCAAGTGAGAATGTGAAAAATGCTATTTTAGCAAGTAGACTGCTAGCCTGTAGAACTGCCTTCTGCCAGGGCGCCTTCAAGTAAAATGTTGTGGCTAATTTTAAAAAACCTCAGATCATTTTAGGACCAAAATAACGATGTTTGTAATTAGGGATACTAAAATAAAAGCAGTCAGATCCCTGAGGATTTACCAAAAAAAAAAAAAAAAATCTCAGCCTCTCCCTGTCTCAGGTGTGCTGAAATGACTGTGGCTCCAGCACATCATGGGTGCTGCCTCGGCAATTTCTGGTCAAGCCAGAACCTTGCTTCGTGGAGAAGCTATCCCTTTTCCTCAGCCATAGGCACACTGCCACAAAAAGAAGAGTACATGAGGTGGTCAAATGAGCTGAGCTAGAACTGAGCTGATGAGGTGATGAGCTTTAGAAGCAGGTTTTCAGAGCGCTGTGTAAGTTGAATCACTTATGTATGTCCATCAGTTAGCTGTATGTCCTTCTGTTGTATGCTATGTAGTGTTATGTAACACTGTGATATATGTCTGGGGTTTGTATATGTGCAAAGGACTATTTCTGCTACCGTTATGTAGGAGAAATAAATATCCTAAATGAGTTGATAATTTGGCTATGCTTTCTTTTTGTGTGCAGACCTTGATGTAACTTCAGCAGATTTAATTCAACCCTCTGTTATGTTTGAACTTGCAAAGTGACTTTAATACTGAATTTATGTGGATCCTTGGACAAGGTTTTGATAAAGAAGAGCTTTGCCTGCTTTGCGTGGCTGTAAAGGCCTGCACAGCCCTGTCTAGGTAAACAAAAAAGAGAAATATGCCAAGTCCTACTATGCAGCCTACAATCATCTGCACCTCAGTAGTGCAGGAGGGAGGGATGTGGCCTGCAAAGGAGTTTGTGATTCTCCTGGGTTAAGTGTACAACAGTTACCAGTTATGTGAATCCACTGAAAGGTTTGTGTTTATCTGTGCAGAAGGATGCTGGAATAAATGGGCATCTGATAATGTAATGGTACCTAATAAAATAATTTGTTTGTAGAATAGACATGAAGTAGTTTGATTCAGGCTAGAAAAAGTTTTGAAGAAGCACATTTAGAGGTGGTCATCTTTTAAACTGTGCAAAAAGCAAATTATAATTCTAGTAACAGATGATATATCATGATAGGCTGCTTGTGTTCTTTACTGCTAAACCGTTATGGAGATGAAAGTATTCAGACTCCACCTTTAGGAACATATTGTATTTCCCTATTTATGTTTGTTTCCTATCATGTGATGAAGTGCAAGGGAAGGTGTTGCTTGCTAATTTTAGCCTTGCAGACTGTCACTGCAGAAATCTGGTAGTTGGGATTTCTGGAGGGTAGTGCTTCAAGGAAAACCAGTACTTTCCCATTTTGCTTTCGGAGCCTGAATAAGTCCTGTATTTGCAGATGCTCTGAAGCATCTTTATGCAGCTGACAATGTTTAGAAGAGGGAAGGGGTAGAGGATATCAGGAAACCACTTGTGGCTGAGAAGCCCTGGGTATACAGCCTGCAAAGGAACTTTTAAGTTGTCTCATCCTTGTCAGAATGATGGATTGTGAAACATCTGCTGGCTACAGAAACTCCTCCAGATGTGTTGGGAGCAGGGTGAGGTCTGAAGTGTGGAGAGCCTGAGATGAGGGCAGGAAAACCTGGGCTCTATTTGGCAGCAGAAAGCTATGGCATGATCTATCCCGGAGGTGCCATGTTGCTGCTTGTATTTCCGCCTCTGCAGCAGCATTTGATCTGCTGGGGGTGTCAGGATAAGGGAATTGTAATAATAAATGGACCTCAATGAAATATATAATCGTCTGATAGCATGTTGTTTCTATCATTGAAAGACTTTTTGCGCTGTAAGAACTGCATTAGCCCAGGGTTCAAGAAAGAAAATTTAGTGGTAAGTGGTTGCAAACAAAATATTAGGCATATGAGGCATAACACTATGAGACATTTAACACTAACAGAGTTAAGAGTATCAATACATTTTTAGTCTAGGATTCCCTTTTTCTTTTTTCTTTTTTAGAAGAAATATTTTTTGATATAGGCATTTGGTTTTAAAAGTGTGTTAAAAATATCCAGCACTTTTAATAATCTGACTCTGTATTTTAGCGAACCCATCACCATGTCAACAGTGTTTCTATTTACTCGCTAAAGATGTCCCTGAGCGTGGCTGCTACCACCTCATGTTTTTGAGGATTTTCCATGTAAGACATGGGATACAGCCTTTCACATAAAATGTTCCAAATTGTAGGAGGAAGGTGGGAAAAAAAACAACTGCAAAATTTTTCTTGTAAAAAAAAGAAGGGGAGTAAGCAGCACCAATTAAAGTTCTTTTGGTGGGAGATTTAAAATACACGGTTTTGTTTTTTTTTTCTTTGACGTAGAATTTAATTCTAAAACTGATTACCACAAAGGGTTTTTTAGGACAGTCTGAGTACAGCCTCTGGTTGGAAAGTCACAAAGTAAAAGGTGTTCTGGATATATTTACTGTCTGCTTGGATTTCTTACATCATTCCCTAAGACGTTACCAACTGTTATTAGTAACACCCAAATACAAATCTCTTTGTTAGGTGGGCTTTTTGTTTTCCCAAATGGGGTGTTTCTTACATAAAGTAAGTCTCAGCTTCTGTTTTCAGATGTTGTTAATTCTGTTAGTGGAAGTTAAAGTTATTTAGTCAAGGAGTCAGAAGTTAGGAAATACTGGAATTCTTTGTGAGCCTGTGGAGCCTGAATTTTTATCCTGTGTGAGTAGTCATTATCATGTGGTCATTTACTTAATTGGATATGTTCTGCTTTCCACAAGACCCCAGCCTGTGCTCCATTTAGTGATAATAATGTGGTTCATTGTGTTGTAAATAGGATTCAATCCTGCAGCTGTCCTCACACCCACCTGGGAGACCTGCAGTATTTATGCCGCTGTCTTTCAGTGTACCATTGCAGTTGTTTTTCAAGTTTTCTTGGACCAAGTTCTCCAAAACTGAGACTTAACTTGTAGTTAGCACTTTAGATATATTGTGTGTGACACTTTATGTCTGAAATTGAGCCTAGATACTCTATCTGAAGTAAGTACACTGCCCACTGGGACCTATGCTTTGATATGATTGAGGGAGTCAGATTATCTTCACCGTTTTAAGAAGATGATAAAAAAATCAATTTCTTATAACTATGGGTATATTTAATTGAAAACTTTACTAAAACTGAACTTTGATTATCTGATGGCAACTAACAGCATCATTAATTGTATAACTTCTAGTCTCAAAGATTTTTAAAGACCTGTCAGTTCATTTAATTTGAAATGATTGTGAACCAGACTGCTTTTAAAATTGGAGTGTTTCCTTAGACTACACTGTAGATCTTCAAAAAAGCTGAAGAAAAGAATTTTCAGTGTTTCTAATTCCTTTAATCCAAGGATATTGCATTATTGTAAATACTACTGCTGTTGAAATCTGTTTGGAACATTGTTTAATAATAACTTTAGGAAATGAACTAAACTTGAGGTCAAAGCATAGCAAGGGAATAAAGTTCAGATGTCTTAGTTTTAATAAATCTTTTGTTATGCAGTTGAATTTGATTACAGGATGTACCTGCACAAATCACTTGGTCTTTATTTGCTCTGTAAATAAATGTGGAGGGTTTTTAACATACATAATGTGTGAGGTGAAGGAGTTATGTGTTGTGTAGTTCTTTCTTGTTGCATTGGATGTGGATGTACTGATACTAATATTTTCAGACAGGACTTATTTCTAGTCTATCCGTTGTTCCCCCCACCTTGATGTTACCTGTGAGCTCCCTCCTGGCTTCCTCCTGTTGCCCAGCTTGTTGGTGCCAGTGCCACATTGTAAATCTTGCTACAGTCAGGGTAAGCAGCATCCGCTACTCTCCCCTGATCTGTAGATCTCACACAGAAGGTGAGCAAGTTGGCCAAATCTTGTTTGCCCTTGCTCCTCGGTGCTGGTTGCACTTGTCAGCCTCATCCCGCATGTGCTTAGACATGGCGCCTGTGGGGCTTTTCTCTTTAGTTGTGCCAGGCTGTGGACTGCTTACTAACCCCCAGATCCTCCTCTTCCAAAGGCAGGTATAATGTTTGCCTTTACTCCAGTCATCAGGAACATCCTAATGGCCTCCAGTTGCCATGACCTTTCAGAGAAAAGAGAGCCTCTGGGTGACACTGTCTGGCTCCCTCGCAATTGGTGTTCAGTAACCTCTAACTGGCTTTGTCGGGTAGTTTCTAACTTATTGCTTCTCTTCCTGAACAGCACCTCTCAACCCAGACTCTACTACTAGATGGAGACAATAGAGAGACTTGGCAGCAGACCTTGCAGTGGAGACTGAAGCAAAGCACCAATGCCTCCATCTGTCCTTTGTCACTCACTCCCTGCCCTGTTGAGCAGTGGACAAATGTTTTCCTTACTCTTCTTTTTGCTGCCAATGTGCCCATAGAAAACCTTATTGCCCTGGTATTCCTAACTGATTTTTGCTCTACCTGGTAACACAGTATGTTACTATTACAATCTGATTTTTGTTTTGTTAAAAGTATTGCAGTTGTCATTCTTCCCCATCTTGGTTTGGTTGGGGATTTTTTTAAATTTAAAGTATTTTTCATTTTAGGCTTGAAGGGTTTTTTTGGGTTTTTTGGTTGTTTTTTTTTTTTTGCACAACATTTTGTGCACATGAGTCTATAATAGTGGTGTTAAGTGGTATGAAGACTTTTAGGTATTTATATATCTGATTTGAAATATAAACCGTATTGTTACATGCCATCATTCTTCAAGCCTCTATTCTAAAGCTTGGTACAACATTATTGAGAAAATGTGTTAAGGAGATTTTCTTTCTTCCTTTGGTTATTCTGATTAACATTTGGAATTACTTCCAATATATATTCTTCACAGAAGAGAAAATGCCGACTTAAAAAATAGATCATGCATGAATGAAGATTATTAGCAGGTCAAAAAGCCAGAAAATATTGGAGGCAATGTTGCAGTGCAGAAAGAAATTTAAACTTTTAATTTAAAAATTTGTTTATCAAGAAATATATCATTTGGATGAAAAACATAGTAAATAGAGAGGGATGTGTTAGAATCTCTCTCTTTTTTCAAAAAAAAAAATTCTGGTTTGTTTCAGGAATTTAACGTATGTACCCTGTTACTCTGAATTCCTATTGCTTGCAATAAAAGTGCCTCATTATTCCAATTAGTGGCCCCTTGCATTTTACACAGATGAGTAACAAAGCATCTGAGTTCCCATATTGCAAGGCTCTTCACCTCTGAGCATAGAAGTTCGGGTTCTTCGTATTGTTATGCACAGTATGGAAAAAGAACATGGCACAGAGCCTAAAATGGTTTGGGCAATGCATCCTCAGCTGAATCTGTGTATGTTAGCAAGATACTTGGCTCACCATGCCATGTTTAGCAGAAACTAATGATGATTTTAGGGAACTGAGAAAAGAAAGCTGTTATGATGAAAGTAAATTTCTACACTGGTTATGAAACATTCTAAGCATTTCAGAAAAAAGTGAGTAGGTTACTTTTATGAAACTAAAAGTTAGTTTTGTGTGGCTCTTTTAATTGAGTCAAATTTCTGAGTTCATGAGTCAAATGACATTTGAAATTTCAGACAAGCACAGTAGCACAATCTGATGAAGAAATGGGAAGAGACTGAGAACATGTACCATAGTAAATTTTACATTTCCCCGTCCCCGCTCTGAGAAGTGCTTAAAACCAGATGTGGTGGAAACACTGAAGAAACAAGTAGGAATTAGATGGGAAAGAACTTGCTGAGTAACACTGGATTGCAGTGGAAAAAACGATGAGTCGTTTGTCTTTCTAAGCAGCAGGTCAGGTTTATGCATATTCAGATTCACTGATTTTGAAGCAAAATGAGCATTCTAAAGTTATTTTTACTTTTTCACAAAAAAGTTCATGTTTTTTTTTGCCTTCTAGCTAAAACAGATGTCAGAATCTCACTAGCTGTGAAGAAATAGTTGTCATCTTCCAATAGCCTTAACTATTAAAAAATTTAGGTCGAGACTTCCATCGTTCAGTATTCCTGTGGTCCCAGGACCTCCAGTCATCACAACAAAGTACGTGCTGGGCAGTAACTGTAGCATCTACTCAGACGAATGGTCTCAGACCAGTGACTTTTGCCTCAGTCTGCATTTGGTGTGAATGTAGGGTCTACCCTGAGAATTTAGTGCTC